>VWZD01011160.1:1199361-1451015 GCA_013396695.1 Sakesphorus luctuosus | reverse complement strand
GGCGGCCGCCCCCCGCCAGTCCCGGCGCTCGCAGCGCCGCTGCCCCGGGGTGAGACCCCCGGGATCGGGATCGGGATCGGGATCGGGATCGCGCCTAGCGCGGCCGCCCCCGGGCCAGGAGCTCCGCCCACCCCCGGGCCAGGTCCGCCCCCAACGGCGGGGGGGCAGCGCGGAGCTGCGCTTTGTGTGCAGACTTTCCAAACCTTTTTTGTTTGTTTGGGTTTTTTTTTTGGGGGGGGGGAGAGAGAAAAGCTTCTTTTATGACAGTAAAGCACAGAATCTGTTAATCTGCAGCCTATATAAGACAACTTGAATACATGCTATCTTGAAAATGAATTACATACCTGAACCTTATCATTAGTTAAAAGCCAAATCAATGTATATAAGGAATACTACGTTTCTGTCCAGACTGGAGAATCTCTGATGCCAGGAACTGATACGAGTCCCATCAGTACCACGCAAATCCCTGATTTTAAACAGTTGCCCTACTGCTTGACCAGCAGCTGTCCTTCTGGCTTTTTCTGGTTTAATACATGATATAGTAACACGGGAAGCATTTACAAAATGTTTCACCCTGTCCTTTTTTGTTTGGGTTTTTTTTTTTTTGGGGGGGGGGGGGGGAGGTGGTATTAATGCCTGTTACCATCTCTGAGAAAGTCCTGAGGGCTGTTCTGCCTCCCTCCCACCATGATTCAGAAGAAAGAAAACGCGTGTGGCCAGCTAAACAGAGTTAGGATTCTGCCTTATCAAAAGCAAAACACTGCAGAAAATGTAGCAAAAAATACTGTAATCCAGTTGCAGCTGGCTTTTAGAAAGACATCTCTAACACTAATGTTTATATAGGGCTTTTCAGGTAATTATGAAGCATTTTGTGAAACAAGGTGTGGTACTAGTTAACTTGCAAATGAACTGGTACAGTATTTCCAAATATTCTCTATTTACCTGCTTATCAAAAGAAAAAGTCATTATTCAGTGTAGTTTTAAATTAAAAGTTATTTTACAGTTTTTCTAATGACCACAATAGAAGAATCTTTCAAGTGTTGTTAAAAAAAAAAAGTTATGGTTAACAGTAAATTTAGAAGTTTGAGCACTAACCCATCTCCCCCTGAATTACGTGGTGTTGAAAGGTGCTGAAGGCTCGCACAGAGGATCCTGTGTGTTCAGGTTCCATGAATGGCCCTGCTGTTGATGCTTTGAAACCCCGTTGTCCAACCATCACCCACATCTTGGAGGTTTTTAGCAACTGTACTGCCACCTTCCAAGCAATGTGACAGAAAGCTGGGGCAACCAAATTAAGGTGAGCAGAATGTTTTATTTATATTTGTTAGCAAAACCTCCCTTTGGGTTGTCTTCATCCCTATGTGGTTTATTCTAAACTAGTCATGCAGAAGTTGGATTTACTGCTTCTTTTTTGTTCAGTGGGAGATATCAATGATTTCTTGCACCATTTCAGATGCTTTCATGGATAGTTCTTGAATAGAACAGGTTTCCCTGATAGCAAATGGATCACGCAGCCTCACCCTACTAAGCGAGTTCATTTCTGCAGCCATCCTGAAAAGGTGAGAAGTTGATACTGGTGTTACATGTTGAATTGTGATTCTTGGATTTAAAGAACTGTCAGACTTGTGTTGTAATGGATGCCTTCCCTGATGTGACAGTCTATGCCACCAGCATGCTAACTGGATCACAGCATAAGGCTGTGGAATATGTACAGCTGTTTGATAATTATTCTCATCTCTGCTACATGCTGACTACTAAATTGCTTCCTGAAGTACCTTCCCCAGTGTTTTCACAAGACTCACTTAGAGCAGAGTTATGTATTCTCAGTTCCCTACCTTGCTGAACTTTTCAGCACTAAAAAGTTGTAGCAAAGTATAGTAGAGAAGTTTAAAAGAGCGTTTACCTTATTATAACTTTTGTTTGACTGAAACACATTGCAGGTGTGGAAAATATTTATGAAACTAAATGGCAAATGCTTCACTTTGAATAACAACTCTCTAGATTATTAAAGATTTGGTTTTGATATAGTAAAGAAAAAAATCATGGAAAACAATTTCTTTCATTTGTCATTTCCTTCACATTCAAGAAACAGTAGGATGTCCTTCCTCAAAGCTGGGGCTTCAGTGTGCAGTTTGGGCTCCCTCTCCAGAAGGCGTGTGGGGGAAATGTGCACTGACAAACATGCTGCTGTGAACTCTGGAGCTGAGGAAAGCCTTCAGCAGGGTAGGTACCTGGAGGGCACTCCCAAATTACAAGACCACAAGCAAGCAAATGCTGTGGTGCTAATGTGGAGAACAGCCAACAATCCTTGCTGCTCACTGCTCTTTGTTTCCCCACCCCATTAATCTTATTGAAGCCAGGTTTGTTCTCGTGTTAGCTGAAAGGGTCCGGCTAAAGCAGTAACCATTTTCTGCTTTGCAAAGCAGACAAATGGAAATGTAGATGTCCAAAATACTTTTAGAATAGTTGTGAGTAATCTAAATATATTGATTCAAACAGTAACACAGTTCAGATTATCTTTCAATTAAAAGATTTAGTGACTGGAGCTATTTTATACAAGTTGCAGGTAGCTTAGGTAATCCAAACCTCAGATTGTTCCTGCTCTCCTCTGTCATACCTGCAGTTCTGAATTACAACTTTCTGGGTACTGAAATAGAGGGACAAACATCACTTTGCTTCCCAGCTCACACAGAAATTCCTGAGAACTACCTTTTAACCAGGAATTAGGGCTGCCTAATTAATTTGCTACACTTACACTTGGTTCCAGACAGAAGTAAAGGTGGAATGTCTTTATCAAAAAAATTATGCAAAGTTTTTCAAGATCTTACATAGACAGTCATCAGCCATTCAAGTAAAGCTGAATAACAGGATTGATGGATCCTGGATGCTGCCAGCAGCAGCTGTGGTGTGCTGTTGTCAGCAGCAACCACTCTGCTTACCCTGCAGACAGTGACTCTGGTTTTCCTGCACACATAAAATTGATTCAGGGAAACCCAGACTGAAATTGGGGACACATTTAATCTTCTATGAAATCCCTGGATTTATCTCAGGAGGTCATCTATCTTATGAAGGAAAGCCAGGAAAGATTACTAATGTTATTTTCGACAGATAACTCAGTGCGTTGCTTCTTTTGAGGTTTTTTGCATCCAAATTCTTATTGATGGGCTTAGTAAACATGTAATTAGACATACTGAAGGATCACTGATCATTCTGTCTAAGGGTTGCCCAATTATGCTTTCAAAGGTTTTCTCTTATTAAATGAAAGAACAGCAGATGTGATGATTCACCCTCACTGCTTCCATTTTCTCCTTCTCTGTAAATTATAACCACACAGGGTCAACATTTTCTTTGCCTTGCAAAGAAATAAACTGAAAAACTAAAATAAAGTAAAGATAATTTCTGTTAAGTTGATAACAGAATAGAAAAGCAGAGGTTGTGCCAAATGTTGTAGCTAAAATAAATGGCACAGCCAGATACAGTAGGAGCCTCATAAAATTGAAAGGGTATGTGAAAGAATAAATTCAAGGTATTGGCTGAAAAGTGCAACTACTTCAAAAAATTCATAGATACAACCTTGATCTGCCCTTAAATAGTCACTATCTAAATAGGGGTTTGAAATTATTTTTAGACCTTCTAGTTCACATAGAGAGTGCTGAAAACTGATTGGAGGTGTCTTGCATAACTCTTTCATGATTTTGCCATTTGAAGTTCAAGGTTTCATCAGTAAGAAATACCAGGGCACAGTGTGTAGTTGTAACACTTTGTTTGTCACTGTTCAAGTGTAGATATCAAATGCACAGATAAAATAAACTGAACTGAGAAAGCAGTTGATATTAGAATGTCAATTAACAAACCAGGGGCAAAAAAGCATGAAATAGTTGTAAATGTACAAGATTTCAGAATCATGACAGGGAAATGTCAGACAATAATGCTGAAAGGCATTAATTAGACAGTCCAGTCTTTCCTGGTAATTCTCAAAAATTTGGAGAATCCATGAGAAGATGATCAGGTTGGCTCCACAGAAGATGACAACAGCTGTCATGTTTGCAAAATGAAATGGAGCACAATGCAGTTCCTCTAATTTTGCTGTATTTTTGGAACACAGTAAAACACAGGAATAAAAGTAGAGAATGAAAAAAGCAGAGAAAGTGAAGAGTAAGGCACTGGAATTCTCACCAACATGTTTTGTTCTCTTACTGCTATGAAAAGATATTTTTAGTTAGGATATAATTTAATTGTATACTTTCATTTATTAGTATCCAGATTAGGAAATTAACTTTTCCAGTGTAATTTTATACTGTGGCTTTTGACACTTTCACTGTGGAGCCAAAATGAGGAGAGAAAAGCTTGAGGCAGGAATACTTTTTTTCTAAGAGAGAAAAACCTGTGCCTTGTTCATTATCAGGCAACTGTAAAGAAATAGAATTGATCATACTGAGAATCTTGCCATCAAAAGGGAAAGATAAGGGGTCTCATAATGACTAATCTGTATCTGAAGGTATTAGGAGTTGATAAAGAGAATAGAAAAATACTTCACTGACATGGTCCCCAAAATGCAAGTTTGTTTAATCTCCTCCTGCACTTTCAGCTTAACCTCTCAAGCAGAGTGGCATTTTATGTCTCTGTTTCTGAAGGGCAGGCAAATATGGCATGGCCCTGCAATTGGGTTTGGTAAAAAGTATGTACTAGTTAAACACTGAATCCTTAAAAATAAAAATATTTAATTCAGCTTCCTAGATACAGTCAGAGTAATGCCCATAAAGCCTGGCGTTCAACATTACTCAGATTTGCTCGAAGAGAGAGTAGCAATTGCTTCTAAATTCAGCTTGCAAGAAGGAGCTGAAGGCCTGCCATGTACAAAACCATGACTGCAGCCTTACAAAATTGATTTTAAATCACTTGTTGGGCCACACAACCAGAAGGAAGTTACCATCGTTTGAGACATGGAGACATCCAGTAGCTGACAGCTGGGCTGCTCATTTGGTATTTATGGCACATGAGGTTTGCTGGAGGCTGCCCATAATTTATGGAGGGAATTTTTTATTGGTATGGATGAGAATTACCTTTCTTTAGCAGGGGAATAAATGCAATACTTTTAATTTAAGAGTATTTTTAACCATGACAGGTTATTTCTATTCCAGTGTAAGAGGAAAAAACCCACCCAGCCCGCTGTCAGTGAATGGGTGAAGCCCAACAAAGCTTTCTTCAGACCAGCACCAAAACCTTCATTTTAATCACTTTTATGCTCATAACTACAAGCTTTTTATCAAAAAGCAGTATGTTATTGAAATGTTTCATTAATATAAATTGCTGTCAAATCAACTGTATAAAGCACATTGCATTTATAAAATGTTGACAGTTAAAAACAGCAGAAATTAAAGGAATTTTCTTGTATTTTTTTACTTAATGTTTCTCTCAACTCTCAGAGTTTATATTCAAGACAACAATATCACAGTTAATTTAGTTATCTATCATCAGATACCTTGTGACAAAAAACCCTACTAACTTTAGAACCATAAGGGGTTGTGTTACCATGAGAGGTAACCAGGTGGGTGATCTGCCTGGTGTCTGGGTGGCATCTTTAGGGAACAAGATGTTCTGAGGTTTGTAGGTAGTTTGTTTTACCTCATCAACACTGGGCAGCAGTCTGAAATCTTTCTTTTTTCTTTCTCTTGACCTTTATTTCTCCTATTTGTTCATTAGAAATCTAAGAAATCTCATTTTAAAGCCCATTTGACAAATATCTTGAGATCTTTCTAGATCTCAGTGGAAAACCAGGTGAAAGTGAAGGATTAAAGTCAGAGAGTCACTATGGGAAAACACATTAGGTTGGAAGTACACAATCCATCATTATGTTCCTTGGCAGAAGGTACAGAAGACAACAAAGCAGGAGTCAAATGTTTATTTCCAGTTTCAGATCTTTTTGTTGCTCAGCAAATTGAATAATTATGGTTGGATCTGCAATTTTTAACCAGTGTAATTATCCAGACCAGCAGCCTGTGCTTCAGATTTCTGAAAGAATGAGTATCCTTTTTCAGTCCTATTGGTCAGGATAATTGCAGCCTCAAGTGGGCAACAGGAGACAGAGATGGCCTTTAGTCTTGTCCCAATAACCAGAAACATCAGGGCATCTCATGCTCTTGTCCCTTGGACAGGTTTACTGGCATGTAATGGATACCACAAACATGTTTCTGTGGGCAAATAAAAATGTCTGTGATATCTGACCCTCCTGTCAGAGCTGAACACTCACCTGGATTCCTCTTGTTCTCTGTCCATCCTTGGGAATGCAGAGCCCCCTTACTTGATTGGCACAACATGTAAAGGTCCCCAGTGAAGGGACCACTCCCCTTTAGTTAATAAAAGCAAAACAAACCAGAATCAGCCCATTCTCAGTGCATGAAATGCTCTTAGAGTTCAGTTACTAAATTTAAGGATTTTTCTAATTGGTACTTTGAATGATTACTAGTGTATGTTGATTTTTTTTGAAATGCAAGTCCCTTCCTGATTTTTGGCCCTGCCATTTAATCAGAATTTAAATTAGTACCAAGTAGTAGGTGCAATCTCCTAACATGTGTTTTGGCAGTTCTTTTCTCTTGCATAATATTGCCAAGTTTTGAGGATTACAGACATTTCAAGATAATGGGCTGCCTTCTCCATAGGGCTCTCATTTTGTTGATTATTTCCCTTCAGTTTTTAGTGTCTGAGTTTCCCTTGTGGAGAGAAGGGGAGTGCACAGCTTCTGATTAAGGCTTGAGAAAATAACATTGAAGCAAAATTTTGACAGCAAATCTAAGAATTTGTCCTTATGTCTGATTCAAAAGCTCTCCAAATCATACTTAATAATTATTTTTCTGGATAGCACAGTGGTGGGGAACTTAAATGTGTTTACAGATCAATCACTCAACACTTCAAATATATATTTTACTAACTTGGAAATTTAAGTGACTATAAACAAAGTGGATAATTGAGATATAAAACCAAGATGTGATTTTATTTTTTTTAAATGAATGAATGAAGTGTATTAACATGTCAGATATTTTAATGTAAGGTAGGAGATCTGTGACTTTTCAGACATGCTGAAAAATTGTTCTGAATTCTTTGAACATGATACATTTGTGAGTTAGATTGTTACTTTCCATATTTTGGAAAAGTTTGTTTTTATAGACATTAAAATGGATTTCAAAGAACACACCTCAGTGCCAGCCATCAGTAAAAAGCCTCTTGTTTTGGAACTACAGCTTCTGTCTGTGAGAAGTTTAAAATTCTTTCCTAGGTAATCATGTAAATGATGAGTTGCCACAGAAATAGTGAGTGTTCATTCTGAGATGATTTTCTTAAGTGGTTCAGCAAATTCTCCATTAAAAGCCTTCAGGAAAGGTTGCTCCCTTTCAAGAATTGAAAAGGTATGATTTAATTAAAAATTTCTTTTGTGATTTTCTAAATTCTGCCCAGGTGTTTTACTTTAGATAACATTGTAGAGATTAAATGTTTAAAATATCCCAGAGTTCAATAGAATTGGTGTCCTGTAGCATCAGAAAATAGATGAGGAGCTTTTCCATTAAACTGGATGAATGAACAACTTTGTGAAGGGTTTTCAGCTGTGCTGATATCCAAGAACAATGTGAAGGGTTTTCAACAGTGCTGATATCGAAGAACAATGTGAAAGACATTTGGACTCCACAAGGTCTTTGTCTTTTGCTCAGAGAAATTAAAAATATTTAGTTTGTGACTTGTCATTGAAACTTCTCAGTAAACTGAGACCATGAGATAAATTCTGCCTCACTTCATGTCTGCTCAGCCTCTCTGTAGCTCTTCACTTGGTTGGGGATGTTTTTGGAGCTGTGCAGCCAATACTTGTGTGCAGCAGTGCTGCTTTTGTGAGGAAAAGAGGAAAGGAGGACAGACAGACAGTTCTGTGTTTGATCCACGGTGCTGTCCACATGGGATAGACAACAGGTATGATTTGGAACACAGTGGAGGAAAAAACATTATTTAAACAACTTAGCATAAATTAGGCAAAATGGCCATGAATACAGAAACACTTCAAGGGAAGAAAGTGGTTCTTTAGTAAAACTTTACCCCAGAGACCTGTTTGTCAGAGAACAAACCCAATATGAGAATGCTGTGCAGATACTGTGCAAAAATGAGATTCAAAGGAATATCCTAAGGTTTTACAGGCAACTTTTAAAAGTACCAAGAAGTTTTGATCTGTCACTACCCTTTCCCTTTGGAAGGGCAAATTTCTAATACTGTTGAAATGAACCAACCCATAGAATAGCAGGGAAATATTTATCAATGAAATGCATTATTTCCATGAGATATCAACGGTGCTGTAATGCTATTAAAGACTGAAAATTCAGTCTGAATATTTATGTCCAGATTTTACATCTTTTCACCTCTGAAAACTGCATTTATTTGAATGCTTAATCCAGTGTTATTAGTGTATCTGCAATGAAACTAGAGCTGAATTTCTACTTGTAATTTCAGGCTTTTGAGTGTTTTAATTCTTGGGAGTGCCTGGTGCAACTGAGTTATGGTGGATCATTCAGATTATTCTCCAAAAATATTATAATTTTAATGAGTGGGGCTGGATCACTTCTAGAAGAGCAGCTCTTTAGGCTTGACTTTAAGAACACAAACTGAAGAACATTGGCTGGCCTCTACAGTTAATATTTCAGAGTTTTGGTTAAATTGCTTTAAATAACTGGATGTTTGGCCCAAAATGGGTTCTTTCACCCCACGTGCAAGAGCCAATCCACACTCAGAGCCAGGGCATTTGATGTTGTCACAGAACAGCACTAGTTAAAATGTGTCTTGTATGTGTGAACCTTCTTGTTTCTCCTTGCTGTTCCTGGGGAGAGTGTGTACCCATTGTCAGAAATGATATTTTGTTGGAATTCCACTTTCTAATGCAACCAGATTATTTCTTACCCTACAAAGTGACTCGATCTCCTTCAGGGCCTAAGGCAGGTTTAGTATCAGCAAAGCCTGAGCTTGCCCTCTGTTTTGTGAGAAACACTTCACAGAAATCCTGAACTCCAAAAGGTTTTGTGGCTTTTTCTCCAAGTTCAAATAGTGTTAGTGAGGTCCAGCCAGTCCAACAAAGCTTTGGAAGATTCAAATATCCTCCTCCACAGGGAAAAGTCTGTAGGGTAAATGAGAGATGCTGGGAAATGTTTTGTAGTGCTTTCTCCTTAAAACAACAGCAACAACAGCAGAACCCAAATGAATTTAATTTCTGTCTGACTACCTTTGGCAGTGTCTCCTCTATCTCACACTAAGTTTCTAAGAGGATTATTGATTGTGTATGGTGGCTGCTTCCAGTTTTCACATTAGCCTTAGGAGGAAATTAGATGATCTATAAGTAAATACTGTAAGCTTAAAAACTGTTCTGAAGCCTTTCGTTATTCATTTGAATTGGATGTTTTGGTTTTTAGAAGACGATTCCATTGATGTTATGGATGGTTTTACTGTTTGGTTGAATGTTTTATTTATGTTGGAGTATAAAGCCACTTATTGTGTTACTTTTTAGTACAAGAACATTAAAATATCATTATTCTCTTTGTGAGCTATTTGAGAAATGAAAAGCAAGCATTTGCCCCTTTCATAAACCTTCAAAAATACTAAGTTTGTGCAAGATTTAATTAGTTAGGCCTTATTAGGTAATAAAAAAATTTTTCTTCGCATATTTGAAAAGCCAGCCCATTATTTGGATTCCTAAGCATAGATCAAGATGCCTAAACTTGGACATCCGAGTTGGGAAATTTCAGAATCCTTTCCTTTGAAATTCAAATTCATTTAATATTGAATAATTGTCATAAATTGTTTGCCTTATTAAGTTTTAGTAAAAAATTTGACTTTGATTCTCAGATTAACATTGACTAAGAGATTATTTCAAGAAAACTTGTTCTGAGCATGGATTGTTAAGTAGTACAGGGAGGAGGGAAAGGATTAAGCTGATTAAAAAAAGATTCATTAAGTATTAGTCCATGCAGAAGCCATACACTGCCTATCTGGTGAAAAATTTGCTGTAATAAAAAGTTGGGAGAAAGTTTAACAAGATTCCTGAATCAGATTTCATTATCTGCTAAAACAGAAACCTAATAATAGAAAAAACAGAAAACAATATTAGAGAGCTGAGACATAATTAACACATTGCATAATGAAGCAAATTGAAAGATCAGACCAAAGTCTAGAATTGAACAGCTTCTCTATTTCCTGGGTGGAAAACAAAAACAAACCCCAAACCACCCCAAACAAAAACCAAAAACCCAAACAAAAAAATAAAAAGTCCCCAGACAAGCCTGTGAAGGCGTTTGTGGCTACTCCAGGTGATCCTCCTGGCTGGCTCTATCAGATGATTCCTTTTGGTTTTGAAAGAAAGGTTTGAGCATTTGAAGCCATATTTTCTATGTTTTTTTCCAATTTAAGATATTCCTGCTGGGTGTTAAGTTTTAAAACTGTACTGATTTTACTGAAATGCTTAATTCCTCTGAGGACATAATTCAGCAAGAGAATCAGGAGGCACAGGGATTGGGAGAAATCTCAGGGACTTGCTGACTCAAAAATTGAGGTTAATATTTTTTCTGATATGACATAGTGTTCTTTTCCAGTGAAACATTTTTGGTTTGTTCTATCAGAGAGATTTATTTTTCAAGTGCTAAACTATCAAGTCTGTTGCTTTTATCTCCTGCAGGCACTGGAGTGTCTTTTTTGAGACTGTTATCTGTGGTAGGTGCAGCACCACCTCAGCCTGTACAGCAGGTGCAAGATCCTCTCCTCTTCAGGATATTGTTCAGGTGAGAGGCGCAGGGAGACTGATAACCTGCTCCAGCCTGGAGTTCTGTGCTAAATCCTTCCCTTCTCCAACACTGACTAAAAGAATATGAAGATGACATTGAACACCCTAATTTGTTTTTCAGAGTTCTTTTTCTGTGTGACACCATCCTTGAATTTCCAGTTTAGGATTTTAGTAGTTTCACACCCTGTGACATAAAAAATGGACTGTGTCAACAAAACAATGTAATTGGCTTCTTATGATTTTGTGATACTTTCTCAAATATCTTCAGTTAAACAAAAAGTAAAATGGATCTGAACAGCAGGCAAATTGTTATTACAAGGATTATGAACTTTATGCTGGGCATTTGCCACAATCCATTTAATTGTTAAATTGAGAATGAACAGAAATGTGGTTTCATTTAAAGCCATTTAAATAACTCTTCCTTTATCTTTCTCAACCAATTTTTCTGTTTTAAAATTGTATCTTCACTGAATTCTGAATCAAGAATTGGACTGGGGGGCTGGTGAAGGGTGTGGGAGAGAGGGAGTGGGGCACAATTTACTCCAAGGAAAATTTTGCCCAGTGTATCATTCATGGCTTCCATAAAGGCACATGCTTGGAAAAGTAGCAAGTTACCAGTTCAAGGGAATATGCCAGTAGAAGTGCCAGAAATTGTAAGCTTTTTAACCAGCATTGCCTTCAGAGTATTTCATGGTAAAAACAAGCTTTTCAATACTCAAGTTGTATATTTAAAACTTAGACATTATTATTATACAATTTTACAAATGTTTACTTATAGAATCATAGAATAGTTTGAGTTGAAACAAACATGTAAAGGTCATGTAGTCCAACCCCCCTGCCATGGGCAGGGACATTGAAAGTGTTGGATTTCCTTATGCTGATGAGGTGCTAAGAACCTTTTCTGCTCATTTCTATGTATCATTTGGTGCTGAGCAGTTTTGTAAAAGCAATTTTTCAATTTATTGCAACAGGCCTGCCTAATTTATGTTGTACATCCCCTGAGATCGTTCGTGTCAAAGGTTCTGTCACCATTCTGGCAGATGAGTGAAGTATCTTTCATTTTCAAATGCTCTGAGTGCCTGAATAACCAAGGGAGTTCTGCAGCTATTGCAGAAATAAATAAAATATACTCTCTTGATAATACTAATGAGTATTTGTTGAATGCAATATGAAGGTAATTGATCCTGATTTTTATATAGGATAGGGAATGAGAACTGAATAAGCATTAGTTTATATAACAGAATTTTAAAGCTTTCAGTGTAGTTTATTTTAAAGGTTTGTTCTTAATGAGATCAGACTAAAAATTAGCCAAAAGAGGTAGACCAGCTGTTGGGATTTTCATTATTTATTTTTGTGGACTGTGTACAAGATATGTCTGATTTCTTCATTAAACTTATTTACCACCTGGCAGTTTTGGGTTTGCCAATGCTTTGTGCTTTGCATCTTAAGAACCTCATTTCCCATGTCTTGCAGCCCATTTTTTTCCAGGTCACTTCCTCAGGGCTGAGCAAGGCAAAGTTTCAGAGCAAAGGAAGGATCACAAAACCTTTCCATTCTACAGGCAGACACCAGACACAGACAGCAGACACACTCACAGTCTTTACTCTAGAGGATCCCTTCACATTTATGCTTTACTGACCCAGGAAGAGAAGAGCCTGGCCCTCAAGAGCTCATCTGAACAAAGGGTTACAGTGGGGTAAACACTCCAATTGGATTAAGCCGTTTCAGCTCTCATTGAAGCTGTTTCAGTCTCCTGTGTCCCAGCAAAGTTCAGCAAATAAAAGACATAACATTACCTTATGTTTTAGGAGTTCACAGGTGGGGTTTGGAGCAGAAGGTGCTTACCTGTCTGCTATGAAGTTCCTGCTGTGCAGGCTCATGGCAGAGATGGAGAAATGCAATTTCTAATTATGGGAATTGTAACTTAGAACTGCCTGACTTTCATTTCAAACCTAAACTATTTAATACAACATCAATTCTAACTTCTACATATATTTCCTCATCCTACAAAAAACCAAAAAATTCTTTGTACCTGATTCTATCTTCCTTCCCATATGAGAGATGCTCTTCTGAGATGAGCTACCACACAGCAGTGACAGTGGCTCTCCTAAGTTAGCTGGGAAACTGATCATGGCATGTAAACCCTTTTCCTACTTGCTGAATCTGGTAAAATGGATGATTTTATAGTTTTTGATACTCATGATAATTGCTGCCACCAACAGCTGTGTGCTGTGGCACTGGAGCACAGTTTGCTTAGTTGTTTAACGTTCATTGGATTTGTTTATGTACCATCCAGTGTCACCTGATATTAAAACTTACCAAGAAATATATTTACTTACCATTTAATCTAACTCTGTGATATAGAAGAGGTACAGAACTAATCATAAGTCATGAAATAAGATAGCTGTTCATTGTGTTGTTATTAAAACACCAGAATGTTGTCACTGGGCATCATCTGCTAAGACTGATATCACAGGACCAAGAGAAATTAAATTTTCAGTCAGGAGACTAAAATAAGAAGAGTTGAAAATACTTGTAGTTGTCTGGAAACACTTCTTAGTCATAGATAGTGAACAACATTAAAGTTTGGTGTTGGTTGTTTTTTTTTCTTTGACTCTTATTTTAAGATAACTGTGTATGGACTATATTTATGATTGACCTGTCAAGCACTTGACGTTCTGTACATTTTTGGTACAGAAAATTTAAAAATCATGTATGTTCTCATATACTCTCCACTTACTGGAAAGGGACCCTGCACAGTTGCCAAGGCCTTTTACCTGTGTTTATTAACAAAACAAATATGAAGGTGACACAAATAAGAGAGATTTTCTGCCAAACATCCTTCTTTTCATTCCTTCTTACTATGTGCATCTTGACAACAGTGAATTTTGCATAGTTTCTGTGTGCAAAAGCTGTGCTGGGACACAACAAATTCTCATTTTTTTCTTGAAAATTACTTTGTCCTCTGAGCCAAAAATTAATAAGAGCCAATATCAACAGCACACTGAGAAATATAATCTCTTTCCTGAAATCGCAGTTTTGCATTTGCTCAATGATTTCCTAAATGATTTTCTTTCAGGGTGCAGCCCTTAGTGTTTGTTGCTTTGTTTATCTGTTAATGAGTGAAATCCCATCGACAAGGCAGCACTGAGGCAAACACATGGCCAGTACCTTGGGTGGCAGGAGCTGGGTTTGAATCAGCTACACCAAGGATTTGGATTCGACAGTGAGTACTTTGTCTGGGGCAAGAGTTCCCCCTCCTTTATACTTCCATGAACACCTGTAAAGCCTTGATTTCATCATGATTTGCAGTGGGTTTGTTTAATGTCAGAACACTGACTAATATGAAAAACATTCCTCTGCCAGCTTTACTTTTGACAGTAACTCCTTTTTTTACACTGACTAATACAGAGTGTTCCTAGTTTCAATAGATTTTTATGGCACTGTTTTAGACATGTATATGCCTCATTAAATAAGAGTTCATTTGATATTTGAAGGATGCTGGTTGTCTTGCTCATTTCAGAAATTCTGGCTTGCAGGTTGGGTTTCTATTAAAAGGCATAGCACTGAAGCTAATCTTCCAGTAAATTAATTAAATGGTTTAATGCCATGAGCGTTGCTGAAGTTTTAATCAAACAAAAATGTAATCTCTGTGCAAAATGTTCCCATCTCCTTTCCCTGGGACAAGCTATGCCTGGATTTGTTTACTTCTCTTGTCCTGTTATGCATGACCTGCAGCAGGATCCTCCTGACTGCTACAAGAATTCTCAAGGAACACCTCATTTCCAATGCATAAGTGGTTACATTATTATGTAAAACAAAATTATTAATGTTTACCTTGTCATGTTTTCCTTTACCCTTCCTTTGCTCATATGCACTCTGAATTCACTTGGAGTAATGTAACAATCATTTCCCTGACTCTGTGGTCTTCTGACATCAAGCTGAGATACTTTGGGTAAGTATATCCAAAAATAGTTGCTAGAGTGTAACATGAAATCCAATGTAGCTCCTACTACAGCTAAAACTAGAAAAGTTAAATAAATTGAATTGCTCCACTGTCTTAGAATTGGGTCATATGCTTGGGCAATCAAATGTGGGAATTGGGAACACCCTACAAGCATCAAGGAAACAGAGATCCAAGGTCTGAGGTCTCCACAGAAGTAGGCGCTTACAGCAGTTTTGGAAAAAGTTCATTATTTAAGCTCCTGGTGTTGACTTCACCAAGACAATAATGTAGATATCTTTCACATAAGACGGATCTGAGAACTTGTTGCTTTAGTATTAGCGTGGTTATAGCCCAAGGAGGCTCAGAGACATGCACAGAAGCTCAGACTTTGTTTTATACATCCTCACTTTTAGAAAGCTCTGCCTTTTCTAACACATGTACTTCCTGTGAGCAGTTTTGTCTGAAACCTTCCTCAGTTACTTTCAGCCATGACCTTTCTGTGCTCCTTCTTGTTGACAGACTGGATTGTCCAGGGCCTGTGAATCTGCCACAGTGTTCTCTTCTACCACAAATATGATACACTATTTTACCTCCTCTCTTTGGTAGGGTACCAGTCTATCTTCTGATCTCTAAACTTTTGCTCCCAATATGTAGAACAGGAATTGCTAAAGAGTTGAGAAATAGACTTTAAAGCCCTCTGGAAGCCAACAACTTCTGAACTGACATAGGAGATTATTTTTTGTTTTTCTGGTTTTAACTACAGAACTAAATTTTGTCTTTTTGTATATTTTAGTATGCTTTGTACTTCATTAATGTTGTGGGGTTTAAAGAATTGTTGTACAGCTTTCACCTATACAGCAAATGAGGCCCTGGAGCCCAACAAAATAACACCCTGGTTTGCCTACGGAGTGGATTCAAAATTCCTGCTCTTTTGAAATCAGTGTCTGATGTTGGTCAGCAGTGGAGACAAGACTGAGCTAATCATGGGCATAATCAAGCTAATATAACAATTCTTGTATTTATAGCTTTTGCTCAATAGAGTAAAAATATCATCAGAAAGCCCTAATTTTGAAATCTTTGCTCAAGTAGATAACTTAATCCTCTGCGTATGAAATTTCAGTTGAACAGTATTTAAGTATAAAAAAAAAAGTAAAATAAAACCTGCTAAAACATCAGACACCCTGAACAGATCAATAGCATAAGGAAAAAGAACAAATCCAGTAATCCTTGGAAAGCCACTAAGCATCATGCTATTTCTTTTTTCAGTTCTGAAATCTATATGCAAATGTATTAGACAGAATTGGTGTGGGTTTGGATGAGATTAAAATCACTTTCTTTGCATCACTTGGCCCAATTCTGATCTCTGCATCTGTATTATGGAAATTAGGAAAAAACACAGAAGATTACAAGAATATCTTAATTTCTTCAGTTTTAACAACTAGATCTTACAGCTGAATGGGAAACTGTTGTAGTTCTTTACCTGGATTAATTTATGGATGGAAGACATGTATATTCCATATAGTATCACACATGAGGAGTAAATATACTTGCAAAGTACAGGCCTAAGGATGAAACCTTCCTTGATCAAGAGAAGAAAGCTTTGTTTGACAAGAGGCTGAAAATAAGGCAGAAATTAAATTATTACTTTCCTCAGTCACATGAACCTTTTTAGTCTTTATGTGCTGGCTCTTTTTGAGACAACACCAAACAGTACAGAATTGAGCTTTGGCTTTGGTTTGTTTTTGTCAGCCAGGGTAATTTCCAGAAGAGGTTTTGTAATGACTCAGTAGTATGAGATTTCTTGGCCTGTGTGTGTAGACAAGCAGCTGTACGAGCAAGAATTCTGATTGAATGAACTGCAGTAACAGTTTTCTTGAGGTTAATGGTAAAGGATTTTTGTAGACTGTTTCTAAGCATTCAGTAGCCAAGGAAAGCTTAGTTAGGTTTCACAGTAACACTTTGCCAAATCTGCCCACTTAGCAAACCAAGAACACATATTTTCACATGTAGTAAACATGACCTTTTAAAAGATTTCTTTTTTTTTTTCTCCTCTGGTGGGATCCCTGATCTCCTACCAGAGAATCTGTGGCATTCACTAATGCATTTTAAAACCATGGAGAGTATTACGTAGAAATGGGCTTTAGTTTACTGAAGTGCAAGTGGACTGTAAAATACGCAAACCAGTAAGAACTCAGACTATACTTCCTAAGGGGCTGAAGCTGTCTGTGATCACATGTCTACAACCTGCTTCTGGTCTGAGGCTGATGCACATGCAAGGCTGGGTTGTGCCTTTTGGAAATTGGTCTTCAGTGAAGGAATAGTTTTTCACTCCCAGATTTGTTTACTGTATGCGCCTGTGCTAGTGGAAGGGAAGGAGCTGAAATAAATAGAGAAAAAGAATGCAGGAGTCCATATTTAGCTCTCTTTAAAGGTACATTTCCATGTCCTTTTAGGATTATGCATTTATGTTCTGTTTGACTCAGCATAAGAGGGAACTTTCCTTGGGTACAAGTGCCAGGTCTGTCTGACTGGCTGGATACTGACAGCTGTGGAGCTGCATTAGTTTGGCATTGTCCTTCAGGTAGCACATCCCTAACTTGAAATAACTGTGGCAAATGAGACATTTTGGGAGGACATTGCATTGGTTTATGTAGATAAAATGCTGTCTAAATCCTAGAGGATGCCAGAAATTAAACAAGTGCCATGGATAAACTTGATGGAGCCTCACTTTCTTGCTGAGCTGATGTGTTCAGGTGAAATAGATTTCTTTACATCTTTTGATAATGTTAAGTATTTCAGCAAGAAGTTTGTGTTCTTGTTTGCTGTGGCAGCATCACAGGGCTGGCTGCTGCAGTTTGCCAACCTTGCTCACTCCTAGGATTTTGCCAGCTGTTCTGGTGGCAGCTGTGATAGACTGACATCTTTCTTCTTGTGATATGTGGGCCAGTATTGATTAAAGAAGGAGGGCCAAAGTTCTGTTTAGGTTATGGTATTGAGTGATTCCAGCTTGTAAAATCGCTTTTACAATGAAATTGGATAAAGTTTGAGTAGCAACTGCAGTGGCTGGGTTGCACTCAGGGCACCACAATCTAGCTTGGAACAAACTGACCTGTGGTCAACTACTGCTGAGAAGGACATTTCTACATTACTTCTATAATTTTACTTCAGTATGCAAAAGTAGTTTTACTGCCCTGCTTTTCCTGTGCTCATAAATGTCACCATCTTTGCAGTTATGTTGAGTTTTGTCACATAGAAATGAGTTTAAAAGTTTTCCCAAACCATGGAAATTAAAGGCTGGTGACCACAAAGTACTGGTTTAAGCCAGTTGTTCTTTTTGGTTTGTGACATCTCTGCAGCCAGCAGCTACCTAAACAGTGCTTTAAATCCTTAGTTTCTTGCTGTTGCCTAAGCTTTATTTTTCTATTTCTAAATTTGCTGCCTGTCTGTATAATAACAATTAGCACTTCTCATAGTAAAACATTGGAATCACTATGATTTTTGTAAAGCAAAAATGTTCACCTCTGATTTATCAAGTTAGAGGAGTAATTTCAAAGATGAATCTGGTCCAAAACATCTGTGCTAACTACTGTATTTTGATCTTCTAATTTAAGCAGTAAAGAGTGAAACTGAGACCACAGAGGAGTCTACCATTAGTCTAAGGAGAAGCAAGCCTTGCAATTCAAGCCTTTTGCTATAGCCAGAGCTGTCATTCAGATCCATTAGGAGATCTTTAATTTGGACTCTGCAGTGAGTGATCTATGATAACATTGTCTTCCAACTGCATTGATGTGGGTCACTACCAAGCATTAAAACACTAAACCAGAATCTGAGATGCTGTGGGTACAAAGCAAATGCTGAGAGCTGTGGTCATGATAGTGAAATTTCTGTCTCCCTTGATCTCCTGGGAAATCATGACAGATGAGCAGAGACCTTTCAGCTCCTGAAGCAAGAGGAAAGAAGAATCATTCTCCTTCACTGAGCAATGACAAATGGGGAAACTACACTCTGTTTTATACCACTGAGGTTTCAGTTAATACTTGGTCAACTTGTATGTTTATGTGCTTTAGAAACAGTTACAGCAGAAGACCATCAATATTGAGAAAAGTTGAAGCAAGCTTTCAAATAGGACTCTTGTTCCAATACTGCAAAACTATCATACTTAGATTTATGTGCCCTGTGTTCTATCCCTCTAACAGTATTAATTTATTGGTGAGCTTCCAATTGGTTTATTTCTCAAAATTAAGTCTCCAAAAGTTGCTTATTTATTGATATTCATTCCAGTTATCTTTCCAGAAAGCACAACTCTTTAATGTACTGTTAATTCCCAGATCTGTGCCTTTGATGTGATAATTTCAGAGTTGGTCCCAGGTGAACTAATTATTTCCTTTTTAGTTGAAGGTGTTAGAAAGTCATGTGAAGACACCAGTGTGTTGTGGTTCAGGTCCTACTCTTTACTTTTGTAACAGCTGAAAGATCCATTATCAAAACTCAAGTCTTGCCCTGCTGAGGCTGCTTCACCACGAGAAGATGATGAAGGTGGTATTAGCAGAGCCAGGAGGGCAAATCTCATTGTGGAAAGCTATTTATTTATTTAGGTATTTATTTATATATTTTTATAACATCAAAATGCCTGCCTTCTGTCTGTTTTCCACAAGTGATACAGAAAGGTTGGATGGAATGTGATAGTCCAACATTGCCTGGAAGGGCACCCTTAGTTTTCCGTGGTCAGTGTCCAGGTTTGTGTCAGTAACTGGAAGCTCAGGAAGTTCCCCTTTGAAGTTTCTTTTTCCAGCAGTGGAGGATATGGCTCATCCATTCAACTGCAGTCTAAAGACAAGGTACAGTGAGTCTTCAGACAAAAATCCCAGTTTGCAAAAAGGCTAAAGGTTCTAGGATTTACACAATTTACAGTTTAAATTTACAATGGGTTTGTTACAAAAAAAAAATGCTTTTTTTCTCTTCAGAAAAGTTTCTCAGGATTCCAGATGGTCAACTGTTAAAAACTTGTGAGGGATGTTAAAGGTTTAGGCATTTGCCTGGAAGTACAGCAGAATAATGCAGGCATTTTCTAGCTAATTCTGGTCACAAGAAGGTTATTTTTCCACAGCAATTTTGTGCTTTGCCAGATTTCTAATTGGTCTAGAACTTCTTCTATCTTTTTAATGCCTTTTAAATTTCAACGAGCTCTCTCTGGAAGACTGGACAAGCACCCAAAGGAATGAAATGAGTAGCATATGTTATATTCATGCATTTAAAGACACATTTTCTTTAAGATGGATGTGTGAAGTGATGAAATAAAATTACAAAAAGATGTTTTCAGGCACTTCAGAGACCTAAATTGGAGCAAGTTGTAAATTCTGATTAGTTAAAGTGGAATGATTTTAGAGCTACATTTGGCTCACTCGTAGCTTATTCTAACCTAGGATGTCATTTTTACATATTCCTCTCACTTTCTATTCACCTGGTCCTCATTTTATGTGACTGGGTACTGGAGATAGTGCAAGATATTAGTTTGGGTAAAATTTTTCCTGTCTCTTTTCCCTCCCCTCAGCACCAGATTGTGAAGCCTGAAGTTTTATGGTATATCTTAAATGTCTGCTTTCTTTTCATATGAATTCTACGAAGTTGTTGGAATGATAAACTCAGTCAGAGAAGAATGGCTGATGTGGAATCCTCTTCAAAATTTACAGCTGAGTGGTTTATGAACTTGGTGCAAAGATTGCATGTGATATAAAAGCCAGGAGGTTGTCGGGGTGGGGGTGTTAGGATAGACTTGATAAAATTGCTCCAATTCTAGATCAGGTTTAGTTGGAATTCTGGGGAACAGGTAATGGAATAGTCATTCCAGTGTTCTGCAGCTTCACTGTAGAATATTGTACTTTCAAAAACAGATAACTAGACAAGATTTTAATGTTCTGATGAAGTTTAGGAATACAGCAACAAAAGCCTGTCTGTCTAATTTTGTGTCAGAGTGCAACCTTTGTAAATGAAGTTGCTACCAAACCTTTACTTTGGATTCCAAAACACATCCAAATTCAACACAATGACTTTTATTTACTATATCCAGGTTTTTACTTCCTTTTGTTATGATAATTGCCATCTTACTCCATGACTGGTCTCATTGCCTCAAGTAGAGCTTGAGTAGTCACAAATGTTAGATTAATAATATATATATTTTTGAGGAAGTATATCATTCTTCTCTATGAAAAAGAAAGCATTGAGGGTTATGACAGTGAATACATATCAGTTCTAAAAAACTGCTTGAGAAAACCTGGAAGGAAGTTGGCACTCCTAAAAAGAAGGGCAAAACTGACTGTGAGAAGCAGAAGGTGCCTTTCAGAAATCTCAACTGCCTCAAATGAGGAAAAGATAAAAGATCTCTGGAAAGCTTTAGTTGAAAGAATAAGGTTCCATATTCTAATTAAGGCAGAAATATCAGTTTCAATCAGACATTAGTGTAGCTGTCAACCTTGGAAGTTTAGCCAAATTTAGACAAATAACATTCCTAATCCCAGGTACTGACAAATAACTCTCTGGGATTTGTTTAATGGAGAGTTTGGGAAATCTTTCCTTACTGCAGCCTATACATTTTATAAAGGGTTTTTTGTGAGATTTGAGGGAAGCAGATACCAAAACAAGTAAAAAAAATTATAGTTATTCTAGAGACTATGTGAAAATGGGCAATGGCAAACTTACCTACAGCACACTGATGAGAAATTGCTTCCCTGTGCTAACTGACCAGCTTGTTAAATAATACTAAATTTATTGTTAGCATAAATTGTCTTGGTAATCTAGTTAAGATGCTTTTTTAGCAGATTTTTTTTCATGTTTTCAGTCTCCTTTTGGGTAAAGTAGATTTGTACCCTCAGATATGCTGTGGTGTTGCAGGTTCTGCCCACTGTGTTCACTACATGGAGGGTGGGGGGAAGGCAAACAATGTCTAAACATATCCCTGTGCGCCTTCCAATGTGTCCATCACTCATATTTGGAACACTGAGAACAGTTATTAAAATTCCCTATATCAGCAAATTATTTCTATTGTACAAGTAATGAATCTCCTGTGCAGGAAAAACCATAATTTAATGCCTTAATTTTGTTTTATTTTTTTAATCTTTCTGCATCCTACCCTAAACAGTATGCCATGAAGAGCTGTGAATTCAGCTTCAGCACTTGATTGATTCTAGCTGAAAACTGAGCTGGATGCTCAGAATTAATTTATGCTGGAATCTCACTGCTTCCCAAGCACAATTATTCAGAAGTGGAGATTTCATTACTTTGCTGTTTTTCTTCACAGACTACTGCTGATTAACCAGAACTTTAAGATTTTTCTTTCTGTGTCTGATGAAGCTATTTTTGCTTCTTCAAAGTAAAACCTGCTGAGATGAAGTGGCAAAGGCACTGATGATATAAATGGCACATTGTGTCAGCTCTTACCTCAATCAGCTTTAAATAAACATTTGTTTCAAATGGAGAAACAATTAATGTAAACACAAAGTATGAAATGCAGGTCTGGAAGGAGCCAGCGCCTGCCCAGACTCCTGCTGGTTTACACCAGAGCGCAGTTAGGTCTCTCAGAATGGGGGAGGTTTTCAAATGAACCTCCCTTCAGCCATTGGCAGAGGATGATCTTACAAAAGGAGAAAGAATGAAAAACAGGAGTTGGAAAATGAATCATGAGCTGGACAAGTCCCTTTGGAAACAGAAGTCATTTTACTGTGCTGACACCTGTTCCTTAGGAGAGTGACGAAAAGAAGAGAATTCTATGAACAAGCTGTTTTAGCTAATATGAAGTCTTAGCAGAAGACATTTTGAGAGAGGACTTCTGCGAAGGCAGCTCAATATGTGAGGTGAAGGATTATGCTCTAAATTCTACATACTGTAATGTATTGAAGGTTTCCACAGCTTTAAAGTCTTTTTATAGAAGGATGTATAAGACTTGATCAAACATAGGCTGGTCTGACCCTCTGTAATCGAACTGGCTTTGTGTGCTTACTGTGCCCTTCTTGGCTCCTTAGATCTTCAAGATTTAACCATCTCTCATCTCCACAGACAATTATTTAAAGGCTGCCTTCAGTTTCCTCTTTCAGCTGTGAACAATTTCAAGATTTCAAACAAGGAAAAAGAAATATCCAGAAATAGAGCTGTGAGTTAAAAGTGTTTTGCGCACTGTCCTGCAAGTGACTTCAGTCATAGATGCTTCACTGTTATTTAATAGTTTTTACTTTACAAAAACGAACATTACATTTTAATAAGGAGTTTCAACCCAAATAGCCCTCTTTCACTGGTGGAAAGATGTTGAACTCAAATGTTTTTTCCTTCTATGCAATAGGCAAAACTGAAGTTCTGCATTATTTTTGGAGCAGAGCCCTTAAATTCAGTCACTGCTAAGTGGCAGTGTTTATTCTGTGAAAACCCCAGCCACAGCTGTGTCCACTAAGAACTTCCCCAGTCTCCTGGTGGATCTGTTTCTCACATATCTGCCATGCCATTTTGGGAAAAGAGNAATAAATAAATAAATAAAAATCAAAGAATGCTTTAAAAAAAATGGAGAACTTTCACCATCCCACTGGCTGTCTAGGTAAGCACCTCATTATTCCAGCTCTGGGGAAGGTGAAAGTGTCAGTCCCTTTTTTCCCTGTAACAAGCGACTGATTTATGTACACCAGAGCAGAGAAATGTGCACAAAGGGTGGGGAATTGATTTTTTTTCCCTTTTTCTCTGCCCTTGGGTTATATTATATGTCATTAAGATACATCAAAAGAAGAATTTAAGTTCACAAATTAAGAGGAGCTTGCAGATTAAGTTGGTAAATTTGGATTCTGAACTAGTCAAAGCATTTTCACAGGAAAAACTTGCTACTTCCGTTGAAGTCACATGAATGTTACGAGCCCTTCTTTGAACACCTTCATTTTCCCCAGTCTGCCTGTACACCCTCTGCTCCAGACAGAAATTATTGACTATATGAATCTTGCAATAAATGGGATAAATTAGGGGTAATATTTTAAAACATACCATTTAATGGGGTTTTTTTTCTATGTCTACTGCTAAACTGTTCAGTTTGTAGTCAAACAATTTTCATAGTAGTCCATCCCAGCAGTCACATTCACTACAGCTGAACAGTTTCATCTCACTGAACTCATGACATGTGAGTAACCAGTGAGGTGTGACTGGTTTGCTTGATCTATAGTTCCATATTAAAGGCAAATGTATTTCTAGAAAATATAAGTTTTATCCATAACAAATGAAGGTATCCTGAAACCTCCATGCAAAGCCAAATAAACATATTTAAAATTATAATGGGAAGTCTCTAACTTGTTGATTGCACCAGTACAGTGAAAACCTAGTTGAAAGGTCAGCTTTTCATACTATTTACAAAAATAAGTTGTATTTTGAATCCTTCAACACAATAGTAATGTTTTGTTTTGCAAGGCTAGCCAAAGGAACTGAAGTTTTGCATATTTGGTACAAATATCAGTGAGTTTTAATTTTTTTAAATGAAAATTTTTGCATTTTCTCTGTATCCCAAGATATGTCTATATAAATTGAGATTATAGTGCTTAAATCTCATTATGTATAGAAGAGTTTTTAAAGCAAGGCCACATAAGTTCAAGGATGGTTCAGTCATGGAACTAGACTAAGAATATATTTATAAACTGTTAAAATTAAATTATGTGCACCAGAAACATTATCTTCATTGTTCTGCCTCATATGATGAACATATACATTAGCTTTCTCTGCACTGTATTATCTACAGTGCATGATATGCCTTCATTGCCACACTTCTTTCATTCAGTGACATTTTTCCTTTTTTCATTTAGTTTTATCTCTAGCCATAAAAGGTAATCTATATTTAATATGGCTGTATCCAGCCGGGGGATTAAAAACCTAAAAATATTTTTACTCCAGCATGTGCCTGCAGACTTGTATTTCATCGCATCCCCTGCCAGAGAAGGATGTGGCCAGGAGGAAATTGGCCACTGTTTGGATCAGACAGGGTAGTACCTGAATCATTTGAAGAGCAGATGGGGAAAGGTTTCTTCCCAGACCAAATTTGCTTTGCTGAACAAGGCAGCCTATATTAAAATGTTGTTAATAAGTAATATCCTGTCTCAATCCCTCTCTAATAGCTGTACAAGGGAGTGTGGCTTGGAAGTATTCTGTATTAGTGTCTAAAAATTTCTATTAAGTGTACTGTGAGCTCTAGAAATTTACTTATAGGATAGAAATGCATGAAGGGTGTGTGAACTAATTATCTCCCATTGTGTGCTGAGAAATTAATGATTACTGAGAGCCTTTACTCAGTGAGTGCTACAGGTGAGGCAACACCTGCTGTACAGTGTCCAGTTCTGCACTGGCCACTACAGGAGAGAGATCAGGCTACTGGGGAGAGTCCAGTCAAGAGCCATGGAGAGAATGAAGGCACTGGAGTGTGTCTGCTGTGAGGAAAGGCAGAGGGAGCTGGGACTGGTCAGCTGAGAAGAGAGAAGGCTCAGGGGTCGCCACATCAATGTGCATAAATATATGAAAGGAGGGTAAAAAGATACAGAATGAGGCTCTTTCTCAAGATGCCCAGTGACAGGGTAGTGGGTCCTGGTTTCAAACAGTACTCTGTCTTTCCCCATACTGTCTGCACTGGTCTGTAGAGGCTGGCTCTGGAGTCCCAAGAAGGCTCAAGAAAGAATTCAAGTAGTCACTATTCATTAACAAACCTGTGTGTAAATACCATAAACTTGGTGAATAGTTGTTTGACTGAATAATAATTATTTTGTTTTCTTTCCCAGTCAGGACCTTAAGTCACTGCTCTGTGCTGGTACGAGCAAAAAAGGTAGAAGAGTGTAAGAGACTTCTCCACAACTTTTAGGCATGCCCTGTGTATCCAAAAACAGATCTCAGGATAATCTCTCTGAAGCTGTGTATTTAATTAACCCTATTACAGACACAGATTCTCTTCTCTACTTTCCCTGAAATTAATAAGAGATAAAACTCCATGTAAGTAGCTAAAAAAATGAGCTATAGAAGTATTTTGTAGTGAACTCTTTCCAAGTGGTTAGTCTTTTAGTTCATTCATCCTTGTATGATTGTATTGTTCATCATAAAAATATGCTGTAATTACATAGATGACTTGTCTTGAAATGTTCCAGGTTTTTCACATGCTTCAGTTTTACTCACAAGGTGTCAATCTCACTGCTGCATATTTGGAGGAAGAAAACAGTGCTGCTTTTGCTGGACTATTGCTCTCCAAATTTTAATTGTACTACTGTTCTTAATATCATTCTATGTACTTTGTTTTCATGTATCTTTTTGCCACATAGTCCATTCTGAATCAGTTCAGGTTAGAAAACAGTATATTGTGATATGTTGTAGTATTATTAATGACAGTGAAATATTTAACATTATCCATAACAAAGTATTATGGGAGTCAAGTTAACTACTGAAATATGCCTAAATTACTCTTTTCCTATTATGGTCTATTTATTTTAGCTATACTTACTCAAAGCAAACACTTGTTAAAAAAAGTCAACCCAGCTTCACCCATCATACTTAGTTTCTGTTCCAAGTCCTGAGCAGATGAGCCAGGCTGTGGGCAAACATGCCAGGGCCTGAAGGGCAGGAGTCAAGTCACAGCCATTTCCAACTTTATGCAGCAAGCCACCTTTGCAGACAACACTGTTGATTTTCTTTCCACTGGGCTCTTTTTCAAATGGGTGAAAATTAGAACCTTGTTTTTCCTCTCACGTGTATTTATATATGCTTGCTGGGAAGTGAGTTATAACCAAATATAGCTTATAGGACTCCAGCACAATCTTTCCAGCCTGGCTGTCTGCCAAAAAAGAAAAAAAAAAATCTTTGGAAAATACAAGGCTATCACATTTGCCTGAGATTTACTAGGAAGTTGTGTGTGTACATGCACTACAGAACACACATACACTAAGTCTGACATTTCTCCAAAACACTGTGCTTATTGTGTTGCTGATATATTGATAAAAATCTAATTGTAGTTACTGTATTTCTAAACAAATGTGTATGCTCTGTAGTGAAACAAATACCTTTCAGAATGTACATACATAACAAATATATGTGGAATTTTTGGACATATGGTGACCTGTTTGGTGCTGCTGTGTGTGCAGAGCTGATGTGACCTAAATACAAAATAAGTAGGATATGTATGTACATATGTATGAATAAGAGTGAGGATTCCCAGGGGAATTGGGGAATCCTCAGCAGTCAGAGACACACAGGGACACACTACAAAACATCTCATGACTAAGAATATATAGATTACAATTCTTAGGGTCTGAGGGGAAATTATTAATGAAAGAACTGTAAAGGAGTTATGTGGTATCTGTCCAGAAACAGCTAATGTCATTATTGGTATTCTCAAATTACACTGCCGTCAACCTTTTGTCTGTTCTCATTTTCTGTAGTCACAGATGGGACCTCTAAACAGGTGTTTCTAAGTATAATTTGAGTCATAATTCAGTTTTCATTATACTTTGCATAAATATCTATTTTTGGTGATACACTGCTCTAATTCATCACAGCATTTTTGTCAGTTCTAGATCAGGCAAACTGACAAGAAAAGACAATTACTTTTCGTATAGTGTTGGTTTCTGAGAGACTTTCAGAATTAAATTGCACAGACATATGTCAGAAGGAAGTACAATCCCTTGTACAATTTATGTATTTTATGGTGTTGAGCAAGGAAAGCTAAGTACAGAAAATAGTGCTTTGTAAGTAGCCTGTCAGCCTATTGATTTGAAGCACCTTAATTCTAAGAAAAGCATCTGTCTGCTTGAGTAATCTACCTTAAGCAATGCAGTTATCCTTATAAAGAATAAGCTCATTAATATTTAAACTACACTTTAGCTGCATCTCTTACAAGAAGATAGTATTTCCAATAACTTCCATTAATTATAACCAAATTAACATGAACTCAGAATAACTGGTTGGGAATAACACTTTCCTGTTTCAAGCCAATTTTTTTTTTCAATAAAAGTGACAAGCATACTTTTAGTAGCACTTTTAGTTATAATTGACTGTACACTAAGAAAGAGCAGAGGTTGTTGTCCAGAAGACTCAAGAGACATCTTGACATGGTCTGCCCTGGATGGCCCTGCTTGAGTGGGAGGGTTGGACCAGATGACCTCCAGAGGTCCCTTCCAACCTCAATCACTTTGTGATTTTGTGAAATAAAGATCCAGATGAACTAAAATTGTGGTACACTTCCTAAATTGATACAAACCTCAACCCTGATACAATACTTGTAAGAAAACAGTCAGTGCAAGCCACTGTGTGTGTTTGTGTTAGGAAAGAAAACCACCAGTGAGCCCTACCTGCCCTAATGTTCTGTGGGACCAGTAACTGCTTACTTTAGAGGACATCAGTTGTAAAACTGATGCAGCCTAGTTTGGAGTTGAGACTGGATAACACTGGGATTTGGATAGTGGTTGTCTTATCCCATATTGCTTTCACTTTATGTTACTATCAACTTGCAGATTCTAAATGAGCCTAAATTTTAGCTCACATGTAATAGCTGCAGTATTTACATTTGCTTTACACCTGTTGATCTGTTTATAATACAAAGGTTAAAATATGCAGTTGCAGAGACCTGTGTTGTGAGCACCTGGCTGTAGGAGTGAAGGCTTGCACTGCAGAACCTTTCCTCAGCACAACTCAAATTTTATATTAGAGACTGACTGTGAGGCCTGACTGGACAATCTGAAGAAGCACACTGTGCTGTGCCATGTTTGTTTGCTTTTTGTATGAAAACATAATTCCTGCAGGGAATTCTGGTTCAACCACAGAACAGAGGCCTGGGAACAGCTCTTCATTCTGCCTGAATGTTCCCTTATGAATTGCTGATGGTTAGGAAAGCTCAGAGTTACAGAACAGGAGACAGCAGCTTTGTGCTTAGATGACAATAGTCTGTGTCTGTGCTAACTGCAGCTGGCACCATTAACTACCTATCCACGGACTGAAATAAGAACAATTATCACTGCATGCATTAAAAAGATGAAATCCACTCTGTTTCTATAGTAACAGGAGTGACAATTTATATTGTGACCTTAAGAAAGTAGAATGTGACCTTTTTTTTTTTTTTCAGTTTTGCAGTTTTACAAGAAGCAGCAATTCCCAGAGCAGACAATGTTTAAGGTGATGCACATAATGGACAAAAATAAAGGTAAGACTTACTCTACCAGTAACAGAGAGATGCACAACATACATTCAAGTAGGAATATTTTTATTATGCTAGGTAGACATACCAATTTAGTGCTCTTTCAAGGACATTCTTTTTCTGTTTATTACAAATAATTTTTATGTGGAAGCTTTACAAAAAATCAACAGTAAGAGAGAAAGTAAAGTAAGGATTTTAGTAAGTCAAAATTTTGTAATTTTTTTGCCATGTGGTCTGATTTTAGGTATCATATGCACAACAGTTTCATATTCTGAGCTTTTTTCCTCCAAAGCACATTGAAATATCAATGCTCTCTTAGAGTGTTCATGGATATGTTTATTATATTGCAGCATTTTTAAGCCTATCCAAGCTAATATTTATCTCATTCATTTGTTTATTAGTAGCAGAAAGCTATGGCAAAATGCTTAGCTAGGTTTTGACGAATTTGTCATTATAGATACTTATGATTATTATGGTATAGACCTGCCAAGAGAGGAGGTCTTGAGTTCTTTAAACTGATTTCAGTGTTCTGTTTTATTATTGCTTTGTTTGAAATCACCTCCCCTTACAAAAGGGGTAGCATGTTTAACCATGCAGTCATTTAGTAACAGTCATAATTCTTGAGTTGTTTAATAATTTACAACCTTCCCTCTCCCTACATATTTATCTCACCCAAACCCTCTCTCCTCATTATGTGCTAAATATGTAGAGTGTTTCTCTGAGCCCCTCTGGAGCTGAGATCCTCTGCAGTGAGTGAGGGATTAGGGAATATCTCTTCAAGTTACCTAAAGCTCCAGGAGCGTGACAGTAATCCATGCCTGTTGGTATTTCCTTGCAGGTAGCAGAGCTGATCAGACAAAGAAAAGCTTAATTGTAACTGTGTGCTAAAATACCATGTTCAGTCACTTCATGTTCTTTCTTTAGGTGTAGTAATTAATTATCTTGAACTTATAAGGGTTTTTTTAATTAAGTTCAATTATTGCCATTTATCATAATTCCAGGGGTGTCTCTAGCCATGTGTTTTAGAGGCGTTTTTAACCTCCAGTTCATTTTTTTTAAATTTCATTTCACTACAGTAAAGCATAAAATATAACAACATACTGCATCTTAATACCTCTTTCTAAGCCCAGGCTTAGATGGCTGATTTAACTGCATTTCTTTAATACATGCGGATATTTTAAATTTTTTTCTTTAGTATGTGTCCCAAACTTAGAAATAGGTCCATTCTGAACTGGCAGTTATAGTGATAAACACAGATATTTTTCTTTAAGGACTGCAAATAATTTGATTTTAGATGATAAGCACGCATTATGTTCAAAGTCTGAAACATTCCACTCCATTTCTAAGAGGATTCAACTGAGCAAATCAGAAATGTGAAGTAAGAGTAATAATGCTGAATATTTCTAGCATTGAGATTTGCACATTAACTATGTAGTCAGTTATATCAACATAAATCCTGCTGTTTATGAGCCAGATTGTACATCACATGTGAATTAGGGGATTACATGACTGTCGTCAGAGCAAGAAAGGAAACTTCTTAAATAGAACAGGGAGAATGAAGAAGACTGATTTTGTTCATGTAAAAAGAGCAATATTTAAATCCACCTGACACAGTTCCTCTCCTGGAGCACAAAGGGAGTAAAGAACTCTGTTTAAGGCATGTCATGACACACAACATCCATTTCCAGCTTGCTGAGATCAAATGTGGTCTAAAAAACTGAGCAGTCTGGTCATTCCATCTGTACCTTCTTCATTTTGATTTTGATGATTGCTATGCATGTATGTTCTGTACTTCTGTGACAGTTCCTCTCCAGATGGAAACATCCAGGAAGATTAGCAAGAGAATTTGAGTAGAATGGAGGAAAAAAGGAAACGAGGTTACTTGTGCTGTTCTTGGAATTCCAATGACAGGATTATGTTCTCCTAGTTCCATAGTTATTTCACTTAGTTTAGCTTGCTTGTTCATAGAAAACCTGTAGAAATATTCATTTGCACTTCCCTGGAGGTTTCTGTAATTACAGAGGCTGGTATATTCTACTCCAACCGCATAGTATTTCCCAATTATTTTTGTGTTAAACATCTTGAGATGACTGCCTGAAAAATACGTGGCACCGAAAGGAGAATTTTGTGAATGAAGTGTTTAGGTTACAACTGGCATGCAAGTGCTGTACAAATCTTCCACATTCCAACTCCATTTAGAATTTAGCAAACTCCAGCTAATAATAAGATGCTTAGAAGAATAGATGAGATTAAACAGTTCAGCTGTGAACACTTGTGAGTACACTCTGCTTTTCAAGCAGTAAAAAGCTGAAGGTTTATAACCATGATCAACCAGTAGATTCTGTTCCCACATATAGACATGCATCAATAGAATATTAGTGAGATTTATTACTTTACATTGATGAACAGTGTGTTGTAATAAGCAGTAAACTGAAAAGGAGCTATGATAGGGATAGGCAATCACTGGGTTTTACCAAGGCAAAATTACAAGCTAAATACATCTGATCTTAGTTTCCATGTACCAGATGGACTTTATATTTTAGTGACAGTTTTCTATTTGCTCAGAGTCTGTTCATTCAGTTTGTAGACTATGAAAACATTCTTTGTTAATCCCTACATCACCACAGCTATAATCTCATCATTAAATATTCCAGATTTTTTCTCCATGTTGATAGATATGCAAATATATGCTGTCGTTTATTTACTGATCTGCTAAAACTGAGCACCAGTGAAAAAATTAAACTACATTTCTCTTAATAAAAACACCTCAAGGAAGTCTTCTATTTTTGGAAAATCACAGAGAGGTTCAGGAAGCAGGATCCTTTTCAAACTAGGTCCCCATTTGGAAACTGAAATGGAAAAAAATAGAAGTGAAGTGAATGAATGATAGCTCATTTTATTCTGCTGCATATGTTCATCTAGGACTAACATACATAATATTTGCAGTTCACTCTTTTTAGCCACCTTGTTCGCCTAAAGAATCCTGCTCAAGATCCTGAATGTTAACACATGCCTTGAATTCCTGTTGGTATCCCCACTTTACCTCTGCTGCTCCAAAAGTTCATAAATAGTTCTGCCTTTTGGCATGGAATATACAGAGAGCCTGTAATGACAGCTCTCAGTGATGAGCCAGTACAGAGAAAGTTCAGTAAATAGAGTGCAAGGCTGTGGTTCCAGCTTCCAAAAGGGAAAGGCTGTATGCAAGACATGACTTTCAGTGTAACTGGAAGTTTCCATTCTGTGGTTTGAAACATATGAATTTCAAATGAAGTCTTGGGTGGCTTTGATCTGGTAAGATTTTATTAAATGGAATCTATTTCTGAATTTTCCTTATATCTTGTTTTATCCATAACCTTGGCTTCTATTCTTTAAAGAATTATTCTTAAATTATACAGACCAATAAAAGTGGAAAGTATTTTTAAGTTAAATAATGAGAATGCCAAGGGCTAATTGAACTAATAGTCTGATTGTCACCCTTGTTCCACCATTTCTTCAATATCCTTTAAAATATTAATTTTATATAGAAGCAAAATGTCACTTTACTTGCACATGCATATGAATGTAAGTCATGTCTTCATGGCATATGGTAATTCAGCTAAGCCTGGTATAGCTGACATATGTCTAAGTCTCTTTCTGGTGTTGGGTATTTAAATTTCTTCCTTTGCATTTTGCTGTGGATAAGATGACAATGGGCATTTATGGCACTTACAGAGATATAATTTTTCTTGAACAAATGGTTCCTGTTTATTTAAACCTTTCAGGAGAGTTGCTGGAAAATTTAACCATGCACAGTGAAAGTCCCAAATCTCTACTGCTGGTAATAAATTCAATTTGCAATAAACTGGAGTCCAATCTGGCCTACTCTGTCCATAAATCTGTGACACCTGAAGGACTGGAAGACTTCCCAGGATCTCCCTCTTCTGCTGTCACTGGTTGCTGTCCTGTTCTGAAGGAAGTCACTGTCATTTTCTGGAATAATGTCCCAGTAGTCTGCTCATCGCAGCCTTTACCTTTGATTTCTGTTTTTTCCCTAGGCTGGCAATAAATGTGTGAACATCTGCAGTGTCCAGCAGAGGGTCTTGCATGGTTCTTTTAACCTCCCAGTCTTGACTGAGATAAGAGGCATTGAGTCCCAGAACAGAACTGCTAGTTGTCATTCTGCAACAAATCTGGAGAGAGAATCTTTCCAAAAATTGGACTGACTTCTCTAACGTTGCCATAGCAATATCATCTTCACATTCCTAAGTGAAAGTTTTTGACTTAATGTGAGTAACTGAATTAGGGAAGGAGCACATAAAAGCTTTAGATATGTTCTACTTTCCTGAACATTCATAACAGTAATAATGTACTGTAACTTGAATTTATTTTCGGGAAAGGAATGAGAACAAATTTTTCTTTAGTAGCAGAGCATGATGTCTTTTTACTGTGTAATTTGCAGTGAGTGCTAAAAATGGAGAACACGGTTTGTAAACTTTAATTGAAACACGCTAAGAAAGTACTCAGTAATTTCATAGCTGTATGAACGACACTCTTGAGTGATAGTACTGTGCTGCTCTTAGCTTTAGTTCCTCAGAAGAGTAAGATAAATTCAGACAGAGTGGAGGAGATGTGTTCAAATTAAATCTGCATTGTTCAGCATAGGATTAGTAAGAAGCTTGAACTAATACCCTGAGTGAGATGTTTTGACCCAGACAAAATGTCTGGGGGCTCAGCATCCCTAGAATGTGATACAGCAAAAGGATTTCAAGAAACTCCTTTTGAAAAACTTCAGACTGTACTTCACATTGCGGTTGCAGGCCCATATCTGACTCATTTTTATTTTCTGAAAAGCTTGAGGGTTAATTTGTGTATACATAGTGCTTTATAACCAAGCAAGGTAAAGATTGTTTTCCTCTAAAAGTGAAGAATCAAATATCCACTGTACATCTGATGATCGTGCATATACCTTATGAAAATATATTCACCTGAGATCTGCTTTTTGGTTCCATAGCATTTTAAAATGAAGGTTTATTTGAGTTTGTTGTGCAAAGAATGGATGATGCATGAAGGTCAGTTTGGGGTATTTGGGATTTATTTATTGAGAAGTATTTCGTCTACTCCTGTGACCAAATTCTTGATCCAAGCATGTACCCTGTCTTCTGTTATGTCCTCCTTCATCAACTTTGCACTGTAATCAACGTTCCAGCTTTTGTTTTTTGATGCTTTATAGACTTGGTAGGTTAAAAAAAATATACCTTTTACAAAGAAAGACAGAAATCAGTGATGTCAGGATAAATCCACCAGATTTTTAGCTACCTAGTGTTAATGAAGGATGCAGAGCTAATGAGTGCACCCAACTGGCACACCACAAATCTCTGCTTTTATGTGGCAAATCTTCAGGGCTTTTGTTGCTGCAAATAAGGTAGCGCTGCAGTCCAATTATTGCAATACTCTGACTGCAGTAAGAGACTAGATGGCAACTTAGTTTGAGTGGTTCTCAGTTTTTGTAACTGTTTTAAAGGAAAATGTTTTTCAAACAGCTATTGTCCACACTGCATCATGGATTCTATTTAATAATACCTGAATTCATATTTAACTTCAAAATTAAACAGTGATATTTTAAAAATACATAAACTGATTGGAACTTGCTGATGGACCAGCAGCCTAGGAAACTTAGCTACTTCCATTTCTGTCCTAAATGGAAACTGCTGACTTCGTTGAAAAATCTCTCCCTTTAATTGTATATTTTGATTACTAACACAAGGTTGTAAATGTGGCCTTAAAATGGTAAAGTACATAGCGCATGGTTTCAGTGATTTTTGAAACGATGGAGTTTTAATCTGGTTATTTGGTTTCCTGTTCTTTGTTATTTGCTATTTAAAGTTTGCACATACAGTGGTGCCACTGCACAATCTTATGGTGACCTCAACAGTTAGTGATGGTTATCCTCAAAGCCTGGACTGCTGTCCCTATGGTAAGGGTATGTCATTAGATCGGGACTATGTTATTACCCCTGGATCTTTTTGCATCCTTAGATTTTCTGTTTCTAAACCTGACACTATTTCTAACCACAATAACACAAGTCAAGTGAAGTCTTCCCAAACCCACCGACAATTGTCAGTGTATGTAGCTGCGTGTGTCTGGATGCTGACTAAGATAGAGATGGATCTCCCTAATGCTTATTGTTTGCATTTGATTTGTCCATCCTAGGACATAATGCTACATAATACTGCAATTAAAACAGATTTCTATATAAAATATGTTAAAAGCACCCCAACACTGTGATGATGTAACAGCCAACATGGGGCTTTCATTAGCACTTTGTTGGCATCAGTTGGTCCTGAAGCTGACCAGTCTTTCAACTTCCCTTTTGCCTCTTGGGCTGCAGGGAAAAACATGGCATACACTGAACAGTCTGCACTGGAGTTTAATTCAGTTGGAAACAGAACCTCATTGCTTAGTAGTACAGGCCAGCATCTCTCTTGGAAAATAATGGAATTAAGGGACTATGGTGGTTACAGCCACAGCAGTATGACAGGAGAGACCTTGTCTTTAGATTACATTATCCCAACTACTATTTTGTCATTTCAAAGTCCAAATGCATTTTATTAAAGGATTGCTTTATTTTAAAGACAGAGGAAACCTCCTTCCACCTAATGGACAACATAAATAAGCATGTGTGTATTGGGAAGGGAAAAAAACCTGTATTTTTGGTTTGCTACTAAGTTGTTTGCAATGCAAAACTGCCTGTAATTCCAGCATAAAAATACAAGCCTGATTGCTGGGTTTGGGGGAAAGCTATTTTTGGCAATTTGACCTCTTTGAGTGATACAGCTTTAACCACATTATCTTTGTGGAGCCCACTTTTTTGTAAGGTGCTGCTGCTACCAAAATAGCTGTGGTCAGTTGTTGGTTGCCTGGCTGTACTTAGAGCACCATGGGCTCTTTTTGCTATTTTGGTGGAGAAAATCATGTTATACAGCTAGAAAATCTTATTCTAGGCTGGGTATCAACCCAGATACAAGAAGAATCATGCTAAGGAAGTAAATCAGGCTGTAACTGTTTAAGCACCATTATTTTTCCATAGCAAAGGAACTAGATGTTGGAGTACTCTCTTCTAGTCTTGTTTTTAATGTGTAAAATGTTGAATTGAAATGATGAACTATGAGATTTATTATCCCAAAGTTGTCTGGTCTTACCAGTTTAAGAGATCAAGCAGTTGAATAGAATTCTGGAGAAAAAATGGCTGGTATGGCAGTAAAAGAGATAAATTCAGAGTGAATTGAGAGTTCAGATTAAAAATAAAGACAGGAAAGCATATCAAGGCATTTGAAGGTGGCCATGGCAACCATATAAATTCTTTGTCTTGCAATTACATTGTCAGTTAAAGCATTTTAGGTTTTGGTCTCAGTTTATATGAAATTGAGTTCTAAAAATTATTTTTCTTTTCCATAAAAAATTTGATTTTTTTCCTATGTTCTAACTCTCCTTTCCTTGCCTTCATATGAAGGCAAATACAAGCCCTATTTTCCACTGACTGAATTACTTCCCTATGAGATATTGCTGTATCGCTATTTTAAAAGGAGAGGCTCTCTTTTCTTATTCTTAGAGGTAGAGTTGAAAAGAAGTGCATGCCAATTGTTATTCAGAGATTCTTTTGCACTTTGTTACAGGATTCATGCATCAGACATAAGTGTAGCTTAAAAAGATACTCTGCTCACTGATTCCTACTTAAATGTTTTCAAGTTGTTACAAGGCAAATGAAATACAGACCTAATTGAAAGGGGTTTGTGCAACCATGCATCACAAATATAGTGCCTAGATGAATCATAGGTATTTATTTACAGGTCTAAAAATACACTTAGTAGGTGCCTCATGAATAAAATATACTGAGTGCCTGGAAAGCTCCAGACCTCGAGCAGTGCAGCTTTCACCATGATCCATTGTCATCAGTGATCCCACATTACTTATGGAAAAATGAGGTCTGAAGAACTACAGCTCAACTTTAAACTCTTACTAATTTTTAATATGAAAAAAATCACTGTGTTGCCATCAGCTCTTTGTTCCAAATTTGATGGTTACATTCAATGCTCTGCATTGTGAATTAGAATAATGTTTTAAACAGTAGTGCCTCACTAGTGACACTAAACCCTGGTGGTGTGGTTTTTGCAAAGAGTTGTGAAAGAAAAGCATAGCAATATTTAGGACTCTTGTGTGGATATTAAACTACATTTTAGTATCAGCTAATGTAATAGATTCTTAATATGTAATAAAGCCTGATATTATTTATTTAGTACTAAATTGAAGAGAAACATCTACCTATGAATACTGTATGAAACTTACTCTTCAAGGACAGTTTTCAGAAGCAGACCTACCGTCTGATGTGGAAGTGTTACTGTAGTGATTTAAGGAGCTTTTTCAATGACTAGTCTGCTTTAGTGCAAGCAGTTTCCTCGCACTTCGTTACACATTTCACGGTGTGATGTGCCACCTAGTGGTAAATTCCTCGAAAGGAGGAAAACTGCACAATCCCTCATCGATAGTTCACTTAGAGAGTCAGTGGATTTTCTGAAATGTTGTGTGTTCAGGAATACACTGTGCATAAACAGCGGAGTGAAGAGCTAATGTTTACATCTGGTTTTACTGGCTGTTTATTTCAATATTTTTATTCTAGTGCTCTGTTCAATAACTCGTGTTGTCTGTGGATACACATCTATTAGAAAACTGCCTTTCTAGCTGCAGCCACACAGTCTGATGTTTGTGCCTCAGGTGCTGTTGATAACTGAAGCATCCTCTGTGAGAGTGCACACTTTATGCTCTACTCACAAATAAATTAAATTACAAAGAGAAACCGTTTTCTAAGGGCTTCTAAAGGCATGTAACTGTGCAGGGAAAAATTAATTAGCCCCAGAGATTTTTGTAAGGATTACTCATACAATATGTTTTGTAATGCAGTGGTATATTCTTGTAATAAGCTAATTGGCTCTACTTCTATCATACAAACAGAGATGGGATTTCATGCAGTCAGGTAGTATGTTGCTTAAAAAATGTGTTTTCCTGAGGGAAAAATATCTTCTGTATTTGGGGAAGGGAAGAGAGGGTGTCAAAAATTTGAAAAACTAAGGCTAATAGTAGCAATTTTCTTTCCTTTCCTTAGCTGCAATGTTTAAAACTCAGGAGCAATTTGTGCAGATGAGCTACTTTTCTCTGAATAAAGCATCAAAAACTGGAGGACATTTCCGTTGCCCAGTTGAGATTTATGCAAAAGTCAAATAAATTAAAAAATATTTCCTATTCTGTTCCAGTAAAGGTTTTAAACACGTTTATTTGCTATCCTGAATCAGAGCCATAAAGTGTTGTAGTGATTGGATGGTTTGCTTTTTATCCTCAAAGGATTCCATAAATTGTGATAACTCACAGATTTTGTCACCAATCTACACCATGGATTTAACAGAAAAATTTCAACTTGGTGAACATCCATTTCATATTATATCTGAATTTCAATTCTAATAAAGATAGTGGGTTGAAAAGATGACATATTGATACAGGCAATAATGATGGATTGAAATACACCCCCATAGTGAGGATCTGCAACAGTTTTAGGATTCTCTAAACCTAGAAAAGAACTTGTAATACTTCCCCACTTAACATCCATCTAAAATCATTCTTTCTTCACAAAGAACTGAATCTTCCTTCTAAAAGCCAATATTTCAGTCCTAAGGGCAGTGCCAGTGTGTAAATGACATTAAACTTGCACTTTTAGGTTGAAAATTTTAGCTTCTAAAATAACATTATTAAAATTCAGAAATTAAAAATCTTCCCAAAATTGTTATTTTAAGAAAATGGAGCAAAGCCTTGGTATTTTAAAAGGAATGTCCTATTGCTTAGTAGGCCTGATCTTCAAAATAACAGTAGAAAAACAATTTTAGCACTTCTCAGAGAATCTGAATTCACTACAGGAATGGACATTCCTTGTTTTGATTATTAGTGGAGTATGTCAGGTTGTTGTTGGTATTTTAGAACATAATTAGAAACTATTTTGATGTTCAAGATCTTTTCACAAGTTATTCGTACCTGGTGCTGGTTTTTCCCTCTTCCCGCAATAACTCACATAATGATGTGTCATTCTTTTTTATCTAAACAAGAGGGAGAAATGGAGAAACTCACTATAGCCAAGCTCTGCATTTCTGATATTTGTTTTGTGTATTATGTTGATTTTCTAAATTAGCCTCATTTTTTAATGGTTTCAGGCAAAGCAGTGTAGAAGCAGCTTGTTTTGTGGTCTGGCACAATCTCATCTGAAATGGGAGCTAATTAAAGTACTTTTCAGACAAATATAACTTTCTCTTCATTGTAGTTGAAGAAGGGAAATGGCTTTTATAGTGAGTAATTTTACTATGATGGCAAACTTCAGAATCACTGTATTTGTGAGTTAGCAGCAGTTGAAGTAAATGGAGTATAAATGGAAAAGATTAAATGGTATCTCTTGTGAAAACACAACATGCTTTTATTTGAAAATTAATGTCATTTGAAATACAGTACAAAACTGCAGATCTTGGGGGTTTTTAATGAATTGAATGCATTAAGTGTAAAGAGAGTAACTCTGAAATCTCATCTATTTTTATATGTATAAGCCAATTATAACACTATTCTTGTTGCATGTAAAAACTTGGCTTAGTCTCTGTGTTTCTGCAAACTGTGGTATCCACATTAACAGACCTTTGTCCACAGCTTGATGTGAGTCTCTGCACATCATTTTTCATTGATCCAGCTCTGGGCTTTCTGATTATGCTCTAAAGGTAACCCTGACCAACCTCAATGGAGGTCACAAACTCCACCTCCCTGCAATAAAGGGAAGAGGAAGATGGTTTTCCACCTGCACAGCACCAGCCCAGAAAGGCACTGAGAACTGTGTCACAGAAAGGGAATTTTGGTATTATTTACTTCTTGGAGTGAAGCCAAAAAAGTTAATTATATGATTCCCTATCACTCACCCAAACTGGTGTTATACACCTTTCAGTGGATATTCATATAGATGTGCCACTCATACTCACAGTTTTGAAATTTTTATTAAGTATGCACATGAATTTAGGGTTATCTGACTAACATTTCGAGTTACTGAGGTTTATAAATGTTACCTCACAAAATTAGTTTTTATGGGAATCATAATTAGAGTCATAGTAAGAGTGTGAAAGAGCGAATTGTTCTGTTCATTAGAAAATCTGTCTGCAGAATTCTAATTTCCCAATATTTAGTGGTGGTGGTGGTGTAAGTATTGTGTGCAGCAGAAGGAGCTCAGCTTGACTGTTCAGATCCCAGATGGAACTTGAGCTACTGGCAGTTTAAAAATTCTATATTTGAATTACAAATTCCTTTAAAATGTTGATGCAGAGGAATAATCACAGAACAGGAAAAAATGAGAAAACTGGAAAAGTAGAACTGATCTGAATATATTCCCTTCCACTTCAGATAACATTTCCTGACACTGACGATGTCTGACTAACAGCGTGAAATGTCAAATGGATCACAATATGGCTTCTATACCCCAGGACAGGATGCTAGTCAGGCAAGTTATTAGTTTATAGAGCTCTTCAATACATATTAAGTCACATTAAGACACGAAATACTATTTTTTATGTCAAGATCTACAAAAATCTTAATATAATTTTCATGGATATTTAAGAAGAAGGAATTGACACAGCAGATTTCTGCAATACTGCTACACTGGCACTATCTTTAGCTGTTCTTAACCTGCACCTTTTAGTTTTAAAGTTTTGGGGGATAGAACCTTTTGAAATGCTGTACTGGAATGTAAAGGTTGTATCATAGCAGTTTACAGGAACCATCATACCTGCTACTGTGCACTGCAGGAAATAAACTCTGCCAAATGGATGTATTGAGGGATTCGAAAAGAACAAATGGAAGGGTATGTCATTTTGCTGTAGTTCTTGTAATGCATAAAAGAAAAAGCAGTGATGATGTCTATTTAGAAAAATAACAGACAGGGTGGAATATAGCTTTGGAACATGATTCTAAGAATGCTAAGCCATGTCTACCACCCTCAGTAAAGGTGTGTTTAATGGTTGGGGATAATACCCAGGGCAAATTAGGTTATCATCTTTGAGTACTTAGGTTTACTTTCTCTGTAGATCACCTGAAGTTATTTCCATATAATTTTCCATCCACCTGCTGCTGTTGGTAAGGTGCTGACTGGAGTGAGTTGTTGCCCTGGGCAGCCCCTCCCCGTGCCAGACATGCAGCAGCCGAACCATGGAGAGCACAACCAACTGTTGGAGGTGCATTTCACTCGAGGGGTCCCAAAGGCCTCTTTCCATGAGAGAAGTGACTCTCCCTCTCACTTTGTCTGAGGAAATGGGAGGAAGAAACACATGTTCGGTTTTGTTGAATGAAAAAGTACCACTCCAGGTATGATTGCTGTGGCTGTGCATGTCTGTAGGGCTTCCTGCCAGAGCAAATGCTGAGTGAGGGGAGGTAACACTGTGAGAGAAGGGAGACTGCAAACACACAAGAGAGGGTGGAAAAGTCCTGGAAAAAATACATGCAGAGGGAAAAAGAAAGAGGCATATGATGGACAGGAAGAATGAATGAGCAAATGAGCGTTATTAGTACATTTAGGGGAAAAAAACAACCAACAAAACAAAAGGGGAGTACCTGATAACAAGATAGGAAATTACTAATCAAAGAATTTAAAGATGAGAGTGTTCTTGCATACCCAGAAGAAAGTAGTGCTTTACAGAATCCTTAAAATAAAGAAAGAAATGCAAAATTGTCAATGGAAACTCATTATAGATCAGGGCATATAAGACTTTAAGTTAGCCTTATGCTTTGACATGTTTATTATCCACCCTGGCACAACACATCCAAAAACCACCCAAAAATGTGCTGCCTGTCATGTGTGATCTACTTTTTTGAGAACCTGTTCCCATAGCAACATTTCTATCACATTATAACCTAGGTATGTAAGTATAGCAAATTAAATTTACATTTGTATGTGTGCTCATTCTTTTTTTTTTTTGCCTGAAAAAATACATATACATATTGTGTGCCCAAATGGTATATGGCATGTATGTTTTGGAGCCCAGTGCACTTGTTTCAGATTTTTTCTCACCCAGAAATAAATGAGTACTAGAACTTAATGAAGAAATACATTTAAATAATACCACAGCCCCCAAGACTGGAAAACCTAAAGCTATAAATTAAATTCGTAATTAGCAGCTACCCAGGAACTAAGTCTCGGTTTTGCTATGCAGAACAGAGAGTTGTTTCTCAGCAGCTGAGGCAGAAAGAGTGCATTATCTTCCCACAGGAGTAATTAGCTAATTGTTAATGTGTCTTTTAGGTGATCTTATGTACCAGCTTTGGATGCTTTTAGTGTTCCATGCTTCATACAGACCTTGGAGATACACTGTGTACATTTGTAGACAAGGTAGAATTACAAAGTCGTAGGATGTCTGAATTTATGACGGCTCAAGGCTTTCTGGCTCTAACCACTGGTGATTTATGACTGACAGCAGACATGGTAATACACATTCGGCAGATGAAGTGGCTCCCTGATTAGTACTCCTCTCACTCTTTCCCCCCATCCTCAGTACTGTTTTAGGAACTGCCCTGTCATAAAGAGAACTATCGATAAGAGGAAGCAATTGTGCTTTGTTACACTCTTGACAGACACTATTTATGCCTCTGTTAAAAAGTTTCTTGCAGATTAAAGTTACTGAAACTGGTACAACCATTTTCTGGGTGTATTTTTGAGCAGCATAATGTACTGCTCAATAGCCTTTGATTACAGCAGAGATTGGGGGTTTATTTAAAGAACGTGTCCATGTGTGAACGTGCTGCATGAGCTGCAAATCTACTGTTTCCACCAGGTCCAGGGTTTTTCTTCCTTGCTTTTTAAAAATCTAAGATAATATTTAGAACAGTATTTCCTCAAACATTTCAGTTTCTGACCCAACTGCAATAACTAAAAGTGTGTTGGATTTATGAATCTAAAAGTAAGGTCTCAGGCACGTGGTGGGATTATTGGGCTGTCCTGAGCAGGGCCAGGAGTTGGACTCAATGATCCTGATCAGTCCCTTCCAACTCAGCATATTCTGTGATTCTATTTTTGTTTACAATTTCGTACATGAAAAGTTTTACCCCTGAATCATCTACTCCTGTGTCGAGCTGCATGAAGTGCTTCAAAACATTGGTTTAATAAAGAGCAAGTTGTGCAGGTTCAGAGCAGTAGGTTATCTTGAGATGTTTACATTGTATCATATAACAATTCTACCTTTCTAAACAAGGGAAAAAAATCCTACTGAATTCTAGGTTGAACACTAAAGGTTAGCAGATTGCTTCTGCAGGGAGGTGCCTGCACCAAACCAGCCCTGATCTGACAAGCATGTGTTGCTATGGCAATGAACACTATTGAATGTGAACATGCTCCTTCAGCTGTGTGACAAACATGAAGCCTAAGATCTCTAATTCATATTTTTATTTTTTGAAGCATGAGCCTGCTACACTTTTCCCATGAAAAATTGATAGCAATGAACCTTTTTCTTCTAATATTTTCAGTGACTGCAAGTTCACTTTGGCACTTCAAACTTGCGTACAGTGTATTTATAAATAAAACTACTGAATAAAAAAGGACAGTGTTTTACAGGTTGCAGGTTTATTGATGTCCCTGTTAAACACTAGAAGCTTATATACTATCTCATGAACAGTTTCAATACAATTCTTTGTAAAACTGATGTTAGAAGGCAGAAAATTGGCTTTACAGTAATGATGTTTGCTGTTAAACCAGAAAAAAATTCAAACATGTAGGCTGTGTTAACTATCTATATGCAAGTCTATGTGCAATGGACTAGTTCCTCTTAGTTTGTTTATCCTTTGCATATCCTCAATAATTCTCTGTTAAAAGACGAAATATGACTTGAGTGTTTGTAGACAAAACATTAAAATTACCATAATGTAAATGAGATACATTCTTTAGGTTTTTACACCCTGCCAGTATTGCTGAACATGTCTATAAAGGCAGGAAGTTTTGGACAATAATCCAAAACAGTATCTTTTCCCTTAAAATTGATGTGAACACTCTTTGAGCATTTGATTGTGTCCTTTCTTAACCACTGCCCTTGAACGTCTAAGGGACAAAAATGGGTGGATTTTGGTGTCTGTATATCACTATCCCTTTTACATCCAACAGTCTACTGCAAATAAATTGGATTTCAGTGGGCAGTTTTGCTTTGTAGCATTTCTGCAAGCCACATTTGCTTGATCCTGTGTGAAGCAGCTTGGCTCTACAAGAACTAAGAACTACATGCTGCATTGTTTGCTCTCATAATGAAATTAAATGATTGTTATTGTTTTCTTTTTCCTTGATATATCTTTTTTGTGATTTTGTGACTACACATTTCCCACATGGTATAGAATTCTTCCCTTGTATGCACACAAATCCCACCATGCCCTCCCTTCCCAGCGGGGATCACCGTGCAAGGAAAATAAAATGGCCCGTGTGTGCCCCGGGGGGAGGATGTGCCTCAAAGGGCCCAGTAGGGTCTGGGCAGGTTTTCAGTTCTCATCAGAGCTGTATTTTATTAACCTCACTTTGTGGCATAAATCCTGACTGGCAGGTTAAAGATCAATTTTCCACAGGTGTTTTCAGGGAGTGCTTTGTAAACCATCAAGTGCAAAGGCCAAAATGATATTGGTTCCCATGAGCTCTGTCAAAGCTGATGTTGGACAACTGAGGTTGGAAACACCTTTTGTTGAACATCAGTGAAATGTGGAACTGAGTGGCAGCTTCCACAGGTTTTATATTGCTGCAGTGTGAAGCAAATGGTATACAACAATATCATTATCTAGGAAGAGAATTTGGATCTGGATTTACATCTAATATACACAGTGACGACACATCACACTGTACACACACACACATCCTCCCACTACCTGTTACACAATTACTATAGAAACTAATGATGTTCTAAATTTCCTTTAGAGCATATTTTTCACAATTTTTTCTGCAAAAATAATATATTCCTAAATCTTGAAGGGCTTTCCCACAGTACATTAACAATGATTAAAAACGTTGAGATGTCTCTCAATGACAATTATAAACTCACTTTTATACTAAGAGAACATAATTTAAGCGCATAATTTTACAAAACTTACAGTCTTGTCCTTTCAGTGTGTAAACCACTGTCAATTTGGAAACTTTTCCTCTTTCCTATTTAAAATTTTCATAGAATTTTCTCAGATTTTTGCAGTGTTTCATGCCAGTATTCCAAAAAGTATTTGCTTAACAGACAGTTAACATGCCTGGTGTGGAGAACTCACATCTTGCAGATCCAAAACTCTGCAGGAATCTACTTGAATTAACAACAAATTAATTTCCTCACTTATGCTGTACTTGTATAGAAATGATATTATTTAGAAATACAAGTTTTCAGAGGGTGAGCCAAGCCCTAATCTAACTGAAGTCTGGTTTATGTGATGTTTTGCATTTGGGTCTGAGATCAGAGGGATCCAGGTGGTTTTGGCCAGATAAGTCTCAGATACTTTACTAGTAATTTTTCTCTTTGGGGGCTTTGTTGGACAGGGGAGCAGTTTTTAATTTTTTTTTCATAATTTTTCAAAGAATTTAAAACTTATTTTTTATTCTAAAATGAAGGGGGGAATTTTATTAGCAGTCAGCCTTGGGAGTCTTATCTTAAATTCTAGACTAAAATGGAATGTTATTAAGAATTTTATAACTTTGCTTTCTATTCTGCAGTGAGAGCAATAAACTTGTGTGCTTGATAAGCATGTTCACTTTAACAGAAAAAAATAGACCATTATAGCTTTCCTGTTCTAATTTCCAGCTGCAGAAGATAATAGTAGCACTTAACTATGGAAAACAACTTTTAAACCAAAGTAGCAAACATCAATCTGTGTAAATACATGATTGCCTGTATATTCAGCCTGGCTCCATCAATGCATTAGCTATACCAGATCATCCTTCAGCTGGCAGTTACATGAGGAAAATCAGTCAACTTGAAAAGGAATACCTTGGTTTCCATGGAGCTACTCGAGTCTTCATGGGCACCTTTGTAGGTTGGAATTGTACTGTAGGTAGAAAAAGCAGCACTGAAGTAAATGGGGAGCAGAAGGGCAATGTAAAAAGATTTTGAAGAAAAAATGAATTAAACAATGAAGAATATTTAACATTAGGCACTTCGCAGGTAAATGCTTCTACAAGAATCAAGTTATCAGATCACCTTGACAGGTAGATAAATATTTCTCTCTTCTTAACATTTCTTGACTTTAAAGAGTCAAAGGCATTGCATATTATTAGCAACATAGAAATAAAACATTAAGAATTCCTCTCATTCTTTTTGGTTCTATAATTTTTTGTTTAGTTGGTGCTATGCAGTGCCCCACTATTTCTGGGCTATGAGCTCACGGACTTATATACCTGGTTCTAACAATTATGAGTTAAAGGAGTAAAAGAAAATCACCTAGTCCTGTTCTTGGGCTAAGCACCTCAGTGAATGGTTTTCCTTGTAAAGACAGCACCTTGCCCCTCACCAAAACCCCACCAAATGAATACTGTAGAGCTCAGGAGGAACACAACTGAGAGAGAGCTTGATTAAAAAGTAAAAAATCTTTAGTGAAGAATCACCATTTTTGTGGTGGAATATGCAAAGCAGGAGTGTTCTCCTTAGGACTGCACACTGCAAGATGCCAGTCCTCGGTGCTCAGTGACCTTTGTCTGACTGGACGTTCCCCCCTCTGCTGCCTCGCCCAGCACATGCACCAGCCTTGCCTTCAACTGAGTGAGTCTCCCCTCTAAATCTAATTATAAATACAAACAAAATCGTCAAGGGCTCATTAAGAGGGTAATTACTAGTTTTGGAAATGTCTATAATGAAACCCTGACATTCTAGAATTGCACTTTAAAGTCACAAGCTAATTTTAAAACTTCATTAATAAGTCTCTGGACTAAATGTAGTTTTTTCAGGCAGAAATTTTGTAGATTACCAGAAATAGAGAACTCAGTAACAAATTATAAGACATGCTTTCTTCTCTACTTGACCTAATATTTCAGTGCAAATCCAACTCACTGAGCAGATTGATGGTAAATCTCATGAGACCTTTAAATGTAGTAAGCTCAGGTTTGAGTTTTGTGTAAAAGGAGAAGAACATAAACACACATTTTTAAAATTAATTGCAACTGCTTAAAAATGCAGTCTTTGGTCAAGAGTATAACTACAGTCTGTTCAAGCAGCTGATCCTGATGCTTTTGCTGCTCTGGAATAACGCAGACACGCAGATATTGTCCCTTTTCCAGCTGAGCAATGTTGGGATTCAAATACTGCTGTTCTTCGAGGAGAGCTTTTTAACCAGTATATATTTTGCTTGCCAACTCTTGGGCAGTTCTAACACCTGTATGAACTAAAAAGAAGAGTTGCATTCCTTGATGCATCCAATGGAAGCTTATATTACAATTTATACCATATATGCAATGTATGTCATAGAATAATTTGGGATGAAAGATACCTTAAAAACCATCCTGCTCCAAACCCCCTGCCTTGGCAAGGGACCCTTCCCACAAGACTAAGTTGCTCAGAGCCCCATCCAGCCTGGCCTTAAACAGTTCCAGGGATGGAGAACTCACAACATCCCTGGTCAACCTGTTCCATTGCCTCACCTCCCTCACAGTAAACAATTTCTTCCTAGTATCTAATCTAAACCTACTATGTCTTGCTTTGAAGCCATTCTCCCTTGTCTTGTCACTATATGTCCTTGTAAAAAGTCCCTCTCCATTTTCCTTGTAGGCCCCTTAAGGTACGGGAAGGCCACAATTGGGTCACCCCAAAGCCTTCTCTGTGTATCACATCATAAATCAATATAAATAGCAACTAGTTAGAACAAGTAGGCAAAAATGGCTGTAATAATGCTGCTAGTGTGAAGCAATCTACTTCAGACAAAAGCAAAGCTGACAATTTGTTACTGCTTTTCTATGAGAAATGTATGGTTTTTAAAGCTCTGCACTGCACTCTTCCCACTATACTACAGAAAAAAGCCCTGATAAAAATCTAAGTCCTTGTCAGGACTCACTCTTGCTGTAGTGCTTAACTCTCTTCATCAGAACTAGAGATTTTCCAACTCCAGTTGGTACAGCTGGTTTTAACAAAGAACAAGCCATGCCTGTTTTTTCCACCTTTAATTACATTTTCTGCATTTCTTTGCCTTCTTCTTTTTGCTTGTCTTTCAAATATATAAGCCCTTCATGCTCCTGATTATCTTTCCTGTTTCACATGATCCGTAGCACAACAGTACTGTTTGTCTACAAAATATGAATGTCTATAAATTCAGCTGTTTTAGAATTGTGGTACATCTCTGAGAATCCTGGATAATAATTGGAACTGCAAGCTTGGTTTGGAACTTGCATTCAGAGTTGGTTCATCATCTTTCAGTCAAATTTTACTTAAAATTTAAAGTTTAAAGAGGAGGTGGGAGTAAAGACAGGTTTGGATCAAGAATGTAGCACTTCTATTCTGCCTTGAAATAACCCTGTGAAGTAACTGTGCTTAGGAGGTAAAAACTGGAACAAGTAATTGAATACATAAATAAAGAGTAAGGAGAATTTTTTAAAGTGATTCAGTACCTTCCCCTGTTCTGAAGTTTGCCCACCCACTCCTACAAACCACCTCCTGTGGTGCAGGACATTTTAATGTACTGTGGGGGGTTAGCACAGGATTCCTGCTGACTGCACTTGTGCACAGCTTCCCACACACCTTTTGAAATTGGGTCCCTTATTTAGAGAAGTTAATGAGCATTGTAGCTGTGGCCCAAACGACAAGTGCAGTGGGTTGAAAATTACCCATTACCTCAATTTTTAATTAAATAGCATTTCATAATTTTTGACTTTGCTTCTGAGACAAGTTTGTGAACCAACTCTGAGCAGCCAGTAACAGAGAACAGGGGTCTTGTGCTGAGGGCTGGAGAGTTTGTGCTGCATCCCGGAACAAGCCCCTTGCAGAGGGTTAAACCACGATATCAGTGCAGTTGAGTTTGCTCTGGTGTTGACTCACTGCTTGCATTGATGACACACACAGAGCTCAGGAGAAAACTACGATTTCCCTGTGATTCATAACAGTAATATAGTACCACCAAAGAAGTAATTAACAGCTTATCAGTAAAAGTTTGTGACAAGTCTCATCAGCTTCCAATGCCATTCATGCTTTAGGCTGCTTCACTCAGTTTCTGTCTCACAGGAAGCCCCCACAGTCTCCCCAGTCGCTGGAAGCAGCCAGAGCTCCCCAGGCTGTTTGGGTGCAACAAGTTCCTGGTTCGCAACTGGAACTCAGAGCTGTTACAGCAAAACAGATGGAACTGAAGGTCAGGTCTAAACCTTACAGCTCTTATTATTTATCACAACTTGACTAATTTGAGCAGATAAAAATATGGCATTTCCTGTTTTCAACCTGCTGCTTCTCTGCAAAAAAACAACAAAAAAAGTATTTTTATGGATCACATGAAAAGTCCATCTGAGTCTGCCCAGATCTTCTACTCACTAATTAAAGCAGACAAATCAGTTTAATTACTCAATTTACTTGTTGGAGTACAGGACGTAGAAACCATCAGCAAACAGCAACAAATGAAATTGTTTGCTCTACTGATCTGAAACATTCAAGTTAAAAATACTGACTGAACATACACTTAGCATTGACAGAAACCTTTCTGGCAGCAGTAAGTGCACAGTATCTCACTCTATTCCGTTAATGCATCTCACTTCCTAAGGGCCTGTACTTATTCCCAAGAACAGCCTCACATTAAGTCTAAGAAAACTTTCTCAAGTAGATTTGATCCCAATTTCTTTCTGTTTCATTGTACATAACCAGGGTTACACCTTAACCTTAAAAAGTATTACAAAAACTATATCTAGCTGAAAGATTAAATATTTTTTAACATGTTAATACTTAACATGGGCTGGGAGTAAAGAACCATAGCAGTGGTGTTTCCTCTTGTGCACCTCACAGTTTTGTGCATCTGAAAAAACATTTGCTAATACTTAATCACACTTGGACATGAATCTGACAGGTCATTATTACCTTGAAAAAATAGAATTATTTTATGGATTAACAAAATTTGGTATTTTTTTGTAGAAATAGATTAGGTGAAACTATCTCTAACTTTTCCTATGGCAACGAATGTTTCCTCACCTAAATTCTATGAGACTTAATTACAAAAGGTATAAATCTTGCTTTACAAATTGAATTCTTCTAGACTGATAACAGAAATATGAAATAGAGGTAACAGAACTTGTCTCCTGTTAAGTGCAGCAGAGACAATTTCTTGTTTAAATAAGGTGATACTCCTGTTTTGGAGATATATATTACTGACATCTATGTTTATGTCCTTGTCTCAGTGGCAATAATTCAGTGATCCTTCTCAGGAAGTTAATAACAAAAATGCTGAGCAACAAAAACATGATGACCTTGAATTTATTGCACAGGTTGGTCTGAACTGGGAGATTAAGTGAACTGTGCTGCATGTTCTTAAAATGGAAGCCATGAAAAAGGGGCAAGATACACTGAGAGCTGTGGCCTTAGGGGAGTCCCAACCCCTCAGCCAGGAACCTGAGACATCCTCAGTGCTGGAGTGTGGAGACTAAAGCAAGTTCATCACTGTGAGTACTACAGGTCTAAACCAAGGAGTGCTAAATTACCTGTAGGTAGGTGGAGGGAGCAAACCTTTTATCTCCTTTTCTCTTTCTCCACATGTACATCCAGATCCTTTACTGCTTCTCATGGGAAACATGCTCTTAAGATAAATACATGTATTCCGTGCAAATATTTGATAACTTCAGGATTCCCAGACAGCTGCAGTCTTTTCTGTTCAGCCATCCAACATCAGTCTCTGCTGGCCAGTTGAGAACCCAGGGAGATTTAAATTAGCACTTGCCAAGCAGATTTCGCTGCCAGAGATTTAAATGCCAGTAACTGCAGTCCAGCTGTGTTTTTTCTGCATCCCTCACAGAGTCAGAATTTTCCTTCTGCTTTAATGAAGTAGATTTTAAAAGCAAACACAAATACATAATAACCAGAAATTACTAACAAGGAACATGTTACGCAGAAAATGCACTGACTCACACACTGCATTTTTCTCCAGTATCCTCGCTGTCAAAGAGTAGCCTGATTTGCCCTTACTCTCTAGAAAAGGATCTGTTCTGTAGACTAAGGATGATTTAATGACAAGAGCACTAACTTTGGAGTTAAAGGTACATGATTAGACTCTGCCTAAAGGAATTTGAACAAACTAAGTCTGAGTCAAATAGGGACAACCATACTCGCCTTTTTCTAGAAGTATCACAAGAACTCAGGGCTGAAGCAGTTAGAACAGAAGTGAGGATTTCTCACACATGCCAGAGGTTATATCATTCTTTGCTTTATGATTTTAGTCCCACTAAAACCTCTTTAACAATTCAGTACACAATTTCACATTCCAAAGGTCCTTCCAGACACCTGAACTGTGTAAAACAGGGTTGGCCAATCCATGTTTTTGGACCTGCAGATACATGTTTTGCTTTGGTCGTTCAAAGTATGTCCCAGCCTTGTGGATAGGCAGGGCCTTATCACTGCCCCTTGCCAGCCTTGTCTCCCAGAGCTGTTTACAGATTCCACTCTCATCTTCAATATGCTCTGGTCATGACAGTATTTAGTCATGATAAGTATTTAGTGAGATTTCCTATGTTCTATTTTGCCTTTTTTGTACAGGTACAAAGACTCTGCAAGCACAGCTGAAACAACAGCACTGTCCTGGCTCATTTTAACCTGCTTAGACCTGTACCAGGATCCTTCTTAGATGACCTCAGACACAGCCAATTACAAAAACCCTAACAGTGATGAAAATACAGAGTCTCCAAGCACAGTATTTTCATGCAATCAAATTGACCATCTGTCTTGATGACTTTACTCACATAAGGTGACGTTTTAACTTATATATGGAACTGCAGCTTGGTCAATAATTCTGCCTTCCTAAAAAGGTTACTAGCCATGAGTCAGTAGTTACAAGCAAAGTGAAAACTTTGGGATACAAGATTTGTCTATTGTTCAGCAGTGCAATAAGAAAACAGATCTGGCGGCATTTGCAGCATTTTCTTTAAAATATGATCTCTTTTGTACATCATAGGACGGTACACCAATCCACTCCATGTAGTTGTAACATCCAATTCATGTTTAATCTGAGCATGTAGAGGGGATTGGATAATTCATGCCTCAGATTGTTTTACTCAATAGTTTGAATCAAGCTGAAGTTTCTTGCTTTTTACATCAGAGAGAAAAAAGTATCTCCAAAAGCAGAGTCTGTACATGTGCAGTTGCTTCAGGACCAGAAATGTTTTGTGGATATCAAACTCAGGTCTTCCTTTCCCTGTAATCCTGTATTTCTCAGGTGAAATTCAGACAGATGCCATTCAACATTGCAGCAAAACCCCTCTGTAAGTTATATACTACTGCCCTCTACTGCATTGTTAATTTAGATCTTAAAACCGTATAAGTCACAGTTCCTGTCAGGTTTATGAGGCTGATACATGTCATCAGTCAATCAGCCCACCTGTACAGCAAAGATATCAACAAAAATTATTCAGAATTTGGGGAAGAAAATCAAAGTGTGTCTGAACCAGGAGGACCAAAACAGTAAGTACTTGTACAGTTGTATTTGTTAAGTCACTCACCTTTCATCTCCCAGCCTCGTAAGAAAAATACAGCAGCAGCAGCATCCTAAAACTGCAAACACCCTCCAGTCAGTTCTATCTGTTCAAACACAAGTGAAAAAAACCTGAACAGAAACCTACAGGATATGTGAAACACATAACTAATATTAATAGTTCTGGATTATCTGAGGTTCACAATTCTCTAAGACTGCTGACTGTGAGAGATGGTGCCAGTACAAAAGGCACAAATCAACACAAACATATTTCTTTCCCCAGGAACTTATTATTGAATGTGGCTCACATCCAAGATATGTCTTGGAATAAATAGCATCAGAACAAATTGTGTTGATCCTCTTAATTCAGTTCCCCAGGAATTAATGTGTTGTTTCAGTATAGAAAAGAGATTTCTGCAGGACATGAGGCCCATCAGATTTAACTTAGTTTCTCCACTATTCCACTATTGACAGAGTGTTCTGTGCACTCCTGCATCACTTCTTTCTAATGGAGAAAGGGCAGATTGAAGGAGAAAGACTGTGCTTCATATTTTTCATTAAAATGCACTGAATTAAGGTCAGGTTAATAACTTATCCTGATGGCATCATGCTCAGGAATGTTTTCCATTCCCCTTCCCTTTCACTGCCCTGACCAAATTTTGCAGGACACACACCTGAACATCTGCTGGGATCTCCACTGGTGGGTCCTTTAGTGGTTGTACTGCGAAGCCAAAGCCAAATGTTGCATAAGTAGTTTCCATTAATCTTTTCAAAAACATGTTTACAAGCCCATGGCTGTTTCCCAAAAGTGAAATAAGTACTGATTTGGATGGCAGAGAGAGCCTCTTGCACACAGCATTATACCCCAAGCAGCAGCATGCCCCAGGAGGGAGCTCTTATTTTAGCTATTGTAGCCAATGTTTGAATTCCAAACTTCCCAAATATTTCCACACAAATTAAATGTAGTCTTTTTTTCCATGAGAAACTACTGAAGCAGTTACAGTCTCAAGATGTCACTGAATCTTCAGTAATTCCTCTCCAGTAAAAATCCATTACCTTTCTAAAACTCCATGTTTAAAACATAAGATTTTAATTGAACACACTCAAAAAACTCAAAAGCCATTCACAAGAGAGAACATCCCCTTTTCTTCTGTTACAACTTCAGAATTTGTAAGCAAGCTTTACAACTACATGAAGTTGTAGGAACAAAAGCAGAATAGTTTGATTTTCAATGTTTCAGTATACCAGCATATTCCAAAGCATTGTACAAACATTGACTAAATTGACTGTAGCCCTGGAATTAGCAGGAAGCAGCAAAAAGGAACATTGATGGCCAAGTTCTGCTCAGGACAGAGCAGCAAGTTACCAAGAAGACTGGATTACAACTTCCATGTAACTGCTAAAAGCAACACCTCAAACTATTTCCTCCCAAGCCTTTATTACAGACAAAAATCAAGGAATACTTTGATGTGGCTTTACTGTTCAAAATGGTTCTTTTTTATTTTGTCTGGGATAGCTGTCAGATCCATAACCTCAGAAGGGACACTGACCTTTCATAGTTACCCCTTGAGAGGTGGATAAAACCTGTTTGACATGAAAGTTTGTGTCTTTGGACAGCCACTGTGGTAGTTACCTCCATGTTTACATTTGACAGAGTAGCTTTTGTCAAGGCATTAGTCAAGGTAGGACAAGAAATGGAATTTGCAGAGCATAAAGAAAAGATTTCTTGGGCACAATCACAAGGGCTCCACCACCTCAGCTGCCATTGCAGGAAGGGCCAGTTCAATGGTGGTTGTAAAGCCTGGGTCAGAAATAAGGAGTGAGGGGGCACATTTTACAGGTTTTTGTTTGGTTTTTTAATTCAGTTGTCAAAGACTAGCAAAATCATCAAGTGTTTTTCACTAGTAAGGCTCAGTGCTGTAAACACAGATGCAAGCTCACTCTGGCAGATGGCCCTGTTTTCCAAAAGTCTAGATTTCCAAGTTGTTCAAGTCACAGTAGTCAAACATGTGACTTCCTCAGATTCATTAAGTCCATCAAAACCAACAGTGATTGCACAAATGGGGCTGTTGAAAAATCATCCATCAGTAAGACTGAGTTGGATGGCTTTGTCAAAGCATCAAAATGTAGTTTCTATTGACAGTTTTAACCTACTAGAGTGATACCATTTTCAATTTTCATTAGGGTGTTTGTTACTGCTGTTCACCTTATTTGAACTTACTGTACTTTTCCACTTCTTCTCTATTTCATGCTAAACATTCTCTATACAAAAGGAGATAGCTTACTTTTTTGAATCACAAAATCTGCTTTTCTTGATAAAAGAAACAATTTTGTAACTAGGCCAAGTATTTATGTATCCAGGTAGCACAAGTATAAAGTTCATTAATTCATAGCCACTCTATAACAACTTACAAGGCTACAGAAATATTTTCTTTATAATTCAGCTTTCCAGGACCATAACAAGTAAAATTAACTAAATTATCCTTTCCAGATTTTCAACAGTAGCTCCTTAACAACACTGCTAACACACTGTGCAGTCTTAGGCTGAAGCCTGAATTTAAGGATTTGCTCCAGTGCACAGAGATCATTCTAGAAATAACAAATCATTTTCTGTGATTGTTTGCCAAGGGTGACACTGACCCACATCAAGCCCTTGTAAGAGCTAAGACAGTACAAGCAGGACAGTAAGAGGTATGATGTGCTCTACCTGGTAACAATTGAATAGAACTGGGAAAACCCCTACCAGTACTAGTGGGATACCCCACTGTTGCCTCCAAATCTGGTGAGGGGGAATGGCAAACTTCAACTTTCTGCAAACTAATCCCTAATGAAGAACTCTCTGAGAACTAATCCCTGCAATGAAGGTACCCTGCTAAACTATTTCACACAAAATTAGTGACCACCTGTTACACAAGAAGGAAGAGAGTTCAGGATTCAGATATTCTGCTCAGATACCACATGGTTGGCAAGCAACATCAATACAGGCAAACCATTAAGTCAAACTTAACATCAGTGTTTTTAACAAAACATTGCAATTGAATTTCTTGTATTTCCTGGGCTCATATTACAGTCTTTGCCTGAGGAATGCTGATTTAGGAGCTTACTATTCCACTTAACTCACTTGCTGATCTGAATGACCACAAAGTACATTAGCGTTAAAACAAAGGAAACTATTAAGCTACAACTTCGGAAGGAAACTGCAATTCAAGCAAGAGAAAGTCAACATAATTTCTCAAAGCTGTAAACCCATCATTAAAGTAAGCACTTAAGATAGCACCACAAAATAATATCACACAATATGCAACTGTAATTGCTATTTGAAAGTTTCACAAGCCGGGCCAGCACCATGGTTAGATCAATATTCCAGCTATACACCAGACACTCATCTTCACTGCCTTGGCACTGCTCCACCAGGCACTATTATCATTCTGTCCTCCTCTTTCCTGTGCTCTCAGCCTTCCCAGCTGCTCACAAGAACTGGCACATTGCTTTAGTACAGGACTCCCCATTTTAATAGGGAGCTGGAGGAAGGCCACTGTACTGGTGCCCAAATTCCAGGCACCCAGGGCACAGAGCAGAACAGCAGTCACTCACTAACACTCACCTTGTATTACGGCCTTTATCATGTAAAAAAGGCTCTACAAGGCAACTTTCAGCCTCATCTTTTTTTTTCTTCACTCTCAAGAGTTATAAGCAGTCATTTGTACTGCAGGTTAGTGAAGCTTCCAGGCCAGCCATCTTAGGCTTGCCCAAAAGGATTTTAGACCACTTAAACAAGGGAGACAAATTCCGTCTTTTTTTTCCCCTGCAGGATCACTGTCTAGTGATAAAATTTCTTCAGAGTCACAATGCATTGGTTTTAATTGGGAAAAGATTGTTTTATACAAAAACTGATTGTTTTACACAAAACTGTATGGTCGACATGCACAGGTTTGTGGATCGGTTTGGAAACCAGCAGTATAAAGGCATTTAAAACATTCCAAGATTGAGGAACTAATTTCAAAGTTATTACCTGACCTGAAGCATAAGCATCCTGAGAATTTGTTTTTTGTAATACAATCGAAGCAAGTAAGAAGCAAACAAAAAGAAACTGAGCAATCTCAGTCCCACACCTCCATAAATTCAAGAGCAGTTAACAGAGAACTCCAAATGTATCACAAGACATTTGGAAGATGAACCAAGAATGACTTACTGTGAGAGACACCAAGAATCTGTGGGGAAGAAAAACAGCAACAAGCTGATATTCCAGCTGAGCACGGAGACAGCACATTACTAACAACAGGAGACAAACTGTATTAGATCAACTTTATTATATTATCAAATTTGACAATAAAATCTTCAAAATCTATTGAACGCATTCATACACAAGGACATATAAAATGCTAGGTCTCAGAATATGTTCCATACAAAATACTGATTAGTGTAGAGCAGCAAAGTCATTGCCAAACATTCCCTGAATTTAAGAGGGCCTTGAACACACTGTGCTCCAAGAACTACCTTAATACCAAACATTCCTTCCTTTGGTCTGCAAGTCCTTTGCAATTATTGCTAGTTATTGAAGTCTTCTGGTTTTATACAGAATCACATAGTGACTCAACCTCCTCAGAAGTAATACAATGACAGCTGAAAGTTTCTTCAGCATTTTTGATACGTGTTGTCAAAAATAAGAAACACATTTGGTCCTCAAGACTAGTTTTGGTTTCTGAAAACACCCTGGAAGAACAAAATGAAGTTATGGAAAGAGAGACATAATTGATGTGTTATGTATAACAAAGGTATGTCAGTAAATTCAGACATGTCAACTGTGCAGCTTGGCAAAGCACCTGAGTTAATCCTCTTATGAAAGTGCCACATTCTCCTTAAACATTTCTTTCTTCAGAACTCCCCCACAAGCATCTGGAATGCTCAGGTGCACGTGGCTCTGGCAGGCCTGTCCCATAATGCTGAGTACCCTCACTGGAGAGGAACATGCTGAGTGAGTGAGCACTTCTCAACATGTCCCTGAAGTGGCTCACTTGCAGCACCTAGAATAATGCAGTCACTTTTAGGCCACAATTGCAGCCTAATATGCAAGAAACTGCAAATGAAAGGGCTGATGATAATTTTGCAGGGAAAAAAACCCCAAATCACCACTTCTGGACATAAAGCTGTAGCCTGCAGGTCAATCCAATCCAATACAGGTCCCCCCAGCAGCAGTGTCTGCTCTCACACAGTACTGGGAACTCAGGCACACATTTCCTTTACAACAAGGCTTTATAGTAAAAAACAACATAACAAACACCTTGAAAAAGTTTCAGCTTCATTTTACCTTATTGACTAACACAAGTTTGTTTATGGAGATGCTCTAGGGCTTGTCTACTAATGGAAAGCTGATTTATAACTATTTAGGTTAAAAGATACAGCCAGCTGATCTCAGAAACACAGTAAGAGGCTGCACAAATAAGAAAAGAATAAAAGTTGTGCTTTTTTTTTTCCTCCTTTTGGGTCATAAAAAGTAGTATTAAAAAAGTACTAAAGAAAAAAAAGAAAAAGCACAAACATCTTTTAGAAACATGTATTTTGGAACTTCAAATCAAAAAAGCCTGAAGCTAAATTCTTTCTGTGAGACTGAAAATGGTACTGATTAATGGGTAAAGATCTAGATGAAGTTTAGAAACATTCTCCAGATCAGGTTAAGCATTGTTTACTTATGTTTTCTCATTTTTTCAGCCCTTGATGGCCACGTTGGTATCCTGCAATACAGCCTCCAACTCCACTCATTCCAGTGCTCAGTAACAGACATTCTACTTCAAGAAGAAATACAGATTGCAATTAGCTGGTTTTTTTAATTTCTTTCAGTTGTAACAATTTATTCAAAAATTGAGTCAGACCAAGGAGGAGCTTTATCATCTTCGAGCAGTCTTGGAACACAAGCCTGGAGCTTATCCAGCTGAGAGCCCTGCATAAAACAGACTACTTGACTAAGAGGAACTTCTTGTGGGTTTTCTTTTTTTATTTTCTTGTTGTTGGGATTGGTTTTTGATTTTTTTTGTTTGTTTGTTTGGGGGGAGTTTGCTTGTTTTGTTTGCTTGGTTGTGTGGCTTTTTTTTGTTTTGATTGTGTTGTGTTTTTTTCATTTCAACAGTTACCAATTACAAAAGTCTGTGGGCAATTCAGTACTTACTCTGGAAAAGTCTGGGCAATATTGCTGCTGAACTGTGGGTTCCTGGACAGCTGAGGACAAGATTAATGCTCCATTTGAAAAGTCGAGAAAATGTGCACACTCCCACACTGTAATAGGGAACAAAGCTACATAAGGAATTTTAAACCTAGGAAGACATTTAGCTTATTGATGACCCTAGTTGAAGTTGTTCTGGATTTACAAGAGATTTCTGAATTAAAACCTAAAGCCTTAAGCCAAAATGTTTCCATTCTACAATAACCAGCGTTCAAGCCCATCCTTTCAACACATCTTATTGATAAGTCCAGTGGGCAGCAAACATTTTATGCATGCTACCAAAATAGTTAAAACTTTACCCCTTAGACAACTTCAGTTTCTTAAGTAATGAATCCTTAATAATTTGATGAGTTTCTGAAACTCTTAAAACATTTTTTTCTTGGAGAACCTAGCATTTTGAAAGCATTCAAACTTGTGTTTTCAGAAAAGTGCACTCTAACTGGGTGACTGGTTTTAAAGCAAGCAAGAGAGAATCTTTGAGTGAAACTATTCCTCCAACAAGATTCCTGTAATCAAAGTTGTAAATATGATGGCCATATTTGGCCAGCACTTCTGTGGATGTCAGAATTGAAATTATTAGTTTTTAACATTGAGTAAAACCATACTGTAGGAAATTAACAGAACTGCATGTTCAGCAATTAATAGAAACATTTAAGGTACAGCATATCCCAACTTCTTGAAACAGCAATAAAGAAACTTGTAATCTATAGGAAATTACTTTTAGTCTTAAAGCAAAAAGTTTCTTTTCAGTGGAGTGCAACTTTGACCCAATCACTGCTTGGTCAGTAACTGCATCAGAGCTGAAGTATCTGACTGAGAACAAGGTTTATATTCCATATGGCATCATGATGGCTTCCTTTCCCCACCCCATCTCAGGAAGTTCACTTTTCTTTTTGAAATACTGCCCACCATCCATTATCATTTCACTACAGTTATTACAAGCACCAACTAGTTTAGCTTCATTCCCTCACTGATAAATAAAGCACAAAGTGAGAATTCCTCAGACTCCAGACTGTACTCAATCAGGGTTCTAGAAGTTGATGGGCAAACAATTTCTTCTTTTTACAAAAACCCAGATGGGTAGCTAATAAAGAAGCTTCAAGTAATTCACACACCTATCTTCTTTCCCCAAAAGCTGTAATAAAAGAAAGGCTGGATTTCAACAACAGCAACAGCCTTCTTCCATATCTTCACTAGTAGATATGCACATTTACAAACTAAGGTACTGGGAACTGTGGATCGGAATATGCAAGACCCTTTAAAGGTGTTCTGTGATTCCCAAACTGTTAATATCATTCCCTTGTCTTATGGGCTTCTGAAATTGCAATCCTTCCCAGCCCTCCCACTCCAAACCTGCAAAAAGCACAAAAAGGAACTCTGGCATCTCTGATTCCATGTAGCATGTGTAAGGGGCTGCACAGTCTCTGAATGAGAGTCTGTATGAACATTGGACACAACACCAGAGGCACCAAAATGCTTATTTGACCAAATCTGCAAAATGTGAAAATACCATGAAGCATCATAAACACAAATCAGAGACAAACAATCATTTAGGACATCAAACAACTTCTTGAACACAACCTTTAAAAAAAAGAAAAATAAATAATCCAAATATCTAAATATCAAGGGATTAAAAGGCATTTTCCATATTTAAGGGAAGGCATCACAGGTGAGGAAAATAACTATCAACACAAGGTTATCACAGATCAAAAAGCAGCTTTTTCACATAGGAGATAGTAGTATCATTGGACAGCATCTCAATGTGCTCGTTTCCCGCAAGCTCAAATATCACCACTTCCTGTTTTTGCCTGTCCACCCACTTCCGACACTGCAAGGCACTCTGCAAGTTCACTGTCCCGTCGCCGTCGCTGTAGAGGATCTTGGGCTCCTTGTCGGGAAAGCTCTCGTAGTGGAAGGAGTCGGGGGTGTCCACGCCCGTGCCGTACAGGCAGTGGATGCGCACGCCGGGCGCCGGCATGTGGAACAGCAGCGGCTCCGTGTCCTGCCGCATCAGCCAGCCGTCCTCGAAGCGGATGTCCCGGTAGAAGCGCCCGTAGTCCCGCAGTGTGTAGTTGGCCGTGGGGGTGCTCACAAACACCTTGTCCGGAGGCCACGTGTAGTTGTAGGGGAGCATCCAGTTTGTGGAGACTGCTGATCTCTGCTGGTCTCTGATCTTGAGCGAGCTGATAACAGGTATTCTGTTGTTGTCACCTGAGAAAAAGGTGGAGTTTCATTATACATAAAGAAAAGCATAAACCTCAATCAGCAGCAATTACTAGCACTGACAGTGATAACATGAATAAAGTCTGTTCCCTTTGCTTACAGTGACAACCTGAAAAGTTTTTCCCTATTTATGATGGGTTTCATAATTAATTTCTATAACCCAACCTCTAAAAACTTCCAAATAAAAGTTGATGAATGATTAAGCCAAGAACACTGCTGCCTTTCCAATATACTCCTTCATAAGGGAGAAAATATTTCCTGCATGTGCCAAGTAAGAAATCAGATTTTATTAGGGATTATTTAGACCATTTGCAAATTTTGTCTTAAATGCTTTTCTGTAAATGTGTTTTATGGTGATTCTGGTACCTAGATCATGTTTCTGCTTCAAGAACAGGTAAATACTACTGTCCACACACATGTCAGAACTTAAGAAACTTTATAGACCTAAAAAAATGTTTAAAGTTTTCCACATTCAAAACAAGCAGAGTAGCAATATTTCATACAGAATAGCTATAAATTATTATTTACCATTTGGCATTTTACCAGTTTATGCACTCCTTTCAAAACAAAACCTACAGAACATGCCTACAATTGAAACAAAATGACAGATTCTTAATAATGACCTAAAAAGATAAAAGGAAACAGTGCAACTATTACTGTCTCTTCTTATGCTATTGAGTAAGAATGCTGCACTCAGTGACCTCTTCACTCTCTCCATGTAATACTTCAGCAAAAGAAGAGTTAGAGCTTGTTAACTTCTGTCTGGTGGGAATCATGAAAAACTGTATCACCATCTTCCCTTCCCGTCAGCATTTCAAGACTGCTAAAATACTTGCCCTTCTCAGAACACAGATTTTCTCTAATGCAGCACTCATTTTCTAGCAACTGTGGTAATATAAACTACATCTTTGCCAGACAGGGACAGATAAAACCACAATTCTTCAAAAACCAGTTGATATTACTAGACTTGATAAATGTTTTCAGCTGGCCAAGCTCTTCCTAGGCATTATATTTTTATATTATATTCATCAAGAGAGCTAGAGCTTAGCTTATTATCCATAAAGGTATTAAATTACCTGATACCAAATATCCACAAAATCACTGCATTTTACCAAATTCAGATGTACTCTTATTACAGAACTGTCTGACCAAAGCATGCTGGAATTTTGTAGACAAGACCACTGTTTCCTTAGCAGTTTGTTCCAAAGATGGCTCAAACCAACACGCTTAAGACACAATTTATATACATTTTTCTTCATATTTTAACAGTTGTTCTTACATCTTCACAAAACTAAAAGCTGCTTAATAAATGGACATAGTGATTACTAGAAATTATTTATTTTTCTTTTAAAAAACTAAAACAAAACAAAAAAACATCAAAACCCCCATTGAGACAGACTCTAGTTTGTTTTTCTTGTTTGTTTTCATTACCACAGTGGCTGGCACACCTCAGTTCTTTTTATCAGCTGAACTCTGAATCAAATTTTCCATTATTAGGCCCAGGTGGTTACAGCATGTAATGGGCCAGGTCAACCACACTATAAAAACTGAAGTGCTGAAACCAAAACCACTATTCCTGAAAAATACACTCTGGTGCCATTTCTGTTCCATGAGGTGGCACTAGTGCTTCAGCAAGGGGACAAAGCACAGCCTTTAGTGCCATCTTTAGGAGGACCACTTAGAGACATTACTAGTGTAAGTCTGAAACAGATAAAGGAAACTCAAAAGAGCATGGCAAGAATCACAAAGCTCCCAAGAAACCTGTTTCACATTACTGTGGTGTAAGTCCTTAACTGTGTCCTGTCACCACTAAGCTACTGAACACTGCTTGGCAGTTCTCAGCACAGAAAGCAGAGTTCTGAACTGAACAATGAAAGGAATGTGTACAAAATTTATTTCCAGGAGAATAATCAAACACAGAACCTGACTATTCCAGCCTTCTCTTACAGAACTCCTACAAAGTGCCTACAAAATCCTTTACTTTTCTCTAAAGTGAGGAACTACTGTGTGGCCGAGACCACATTTAAGGCAGCAGGCACAGCCCTCACTAACACTGTAGTGAACAAACTATTAGGGCTAAGGGGGACACTGCTTGCATTTCAACCTGAGAAAAAACAGAAACAAACCACCATAGTGAACTTTGTGTTTTTGCCTGCTGTAGCAGGAAGAACATCCTCGCTCTATTGGCACTGCAACTGTAATGATACAAGTATTAATTAATCCTGAAAAGCACATGAGTACGTAGCTGAAAGTATCACAGAAAATCTACTGAAAATAATTCCACATGTGTACTGTTTACCACTTTGATAACACAACTGGATTTGACAGGAAGTTCCTGGCTATTACCTATTATAAAGAGGAATGGGAGCAGAAAGAATGCATTCATAGCATGCCTTGTCTTTCATGCAGAAACACAGTATTTTTCTTCAAAGCAACAATTCTTCTGCATGTTAACTGATAATTTTAGAAACTCCTTAACAGACTAAAGTAATCCAAGTGTTGATCCCCTATGGTGCTGCTTTACTACAGGTATTTGAGACAGAAGTAGGCTAAAACTCTGCACTCTGATATCATGTACTGCCCATTTAATTTTCCTACATGATTCTTAAATTTCTACTCGAAAACATGGAGTTTAGTACAAGACATACAGATCAAAATATGACTACATTTCAGTAGAAATTTAACTGTTCTTATGCACTTGTATAACTAGCCACTTTGAATGAAATGCATTATAAACAATGTATGAAGCACAAAACTTTAATCCAACAGAAATCTGGGACTGTGGAATTTTATATGATCATGTATATTTTTATGAAGGTGATATGAACATTGCTCACTTCCTGCCATTTCTGTAGCATGCAAACATGTCAGATGAAGCCTGTGGGAAAAGGGAAATCAATTTTTACAGTGCCATTGCAACACATTTAACAATGTATAAATAGGATGTTTGTACTGAGTTAAGTTTTCTAATTAGTAACGGAGTCGTGTCCTACTGTTCAGAATCAAATGCCTTTGCTAAGCAAAGTATTCTTTGCTCTGTCCATGCATGGCTGGCACTTGCTGTGTGTTTTGCATTTTGATGAAGTCCAATTTTTTATGCCAGCTTTGATTAGGAAGAAGATAATGATATCCAAAGCTAACAAGTCAGAAGTAAGCTACAAAAACAAGCCAGAATCATCAAGAACTAAATACCAAAGCACATGATGTAATTATGGTATCACATGATGGGGTAAGTGAACATTTTCCATCAGTCATTTGCAGTTACTTAGTGAAACATATTCTTTTCAGTTTGATTTTTAGTCTCAGACATATCCAGTGTGCTAAACCCAACCTCTCAAAGACTTTTCCCCCATCAGTAGCGTTATAACTTTCCCCTGACACACTGTAGCACCACTTCACCATGGTGTCTACAAGTATCCCTTCATGTTAACCTCAAGCAGCTGTGTGATCTTTAATCAAAGGGAGCTGCTGAATGCTCTGGAGCCCCTGTTAGTGTTGCAATACTGCACAGAGAATCAGGCTGGAGGCAGAAGCGACAGAAATAGAAGGCATCAGCCAAACATCAGATGACAACAATCTGTGGAAAAGAGGGCAGGAGAGGTCAAGAGGGGACACAGCTCCTGGATACAGGATGTGAAAAAATTCAGTCCACTCCCACAAATACAAAGCATGACAGCCTGATCCTGAGGCTTGAAACATCACCTATGAAAAAATATTTTTACCTTCTCAGTACCCTAAACTCTCATCCTCCAACCTTGCAGGTAAGAGTCTTCTTAGTATCACACACTATGCACAAAATACATGGTAAACCCTCAAATTACCCACCTGAAGCCAGCACACGGAGAGTTTTAGCCACTCCTCCCCATGGAGCACCTAATGACACATAATCCTTGATGTACTTGTCTTTCCAATCCTGAGTCTGCTGGTTGAGGAAGTAGAGGGTGTACATATTCCCCATACTGTGAGCAATTAAGACGACAGGACTCCCATACTGCTCATACATTAACTCTATCATCTTCCGAAGGGCCACAAAATAGTCTCCATTCTCATCTAAAACATACAGATTACAGTTATAATTATTAATTGTGAATGCTAAACTTTAAAACCATAAGCTCTTAAATAATTGTGTTGAACTGTCAGTGAAATTTATGCAGACATTAGAAATTCCAGTATCAAGTGGGAGGGGTGGGGGCTTTGTGGGCATGTGCTTTGATGGGGTGGGAGGTTTCTGTTGTTTTGTTCTGTTAAGCAGCAAATAGTTTTACAGGGAAAAAAAACCAAACCAAAAAAAAAAAAAAGAAAGAAAGGAAACCACAACACTGAGCTCACATCTGGGTCCAGGAGTGCCCAGGCCTCCAGAATAAGACAAAATCAAGTTTTCAAGTATGATTGTACAGGGTGGGAGAAGAGACTCAAAACATTATTTGCTGATTAGGAGAGTAAAAATTTTGTTCAAGTAACAGTTGCTATTTACTTGGTGCCTTTCGCCAGTCATAAGGTGCTCCTCTTACATCCTCGTCACGTTTGTAGCCCCAATCCACTAAACTCTGCACCAGCATATAAAAGTAACTTCCTGTAAGCAACAGATAAGAGAGAAATGGAACAGTAACAAGGTTAGTGTTACAAACAACCCTCAGACACTATCATGAAACCAGCTAAATCTGGAGGCCCTATCTCTGGTGCCACACAAACAGACATTAAAACTGCAGTCTGTCTTTGACAGTCTGGAAAGCTGCATGCACATTAAACAAAATGAGCGATGCCTGCTAACTCCCAAAACAGAGAATACCATTAGTAAAACTTCTCACTAGTTGGCTGAGGTCTCAAACATTTTGGCAGCAAAGTCTAGTATACACAGAGGGGATAAATTATTACTCAGCAGAGTCAAGAAAACACTTCAGAAGTTACTATATGAGAGTCCTAACTTTTGCTAATTAGAAATTAACTTCAGGTAGGGTATAATACACATTCATAAAGGTTGGCCTGGACTTCACCAACATTTATTCTTGCAAACAAATGCTTACAGCAGAATTCTAGAAACTACCTCAGGCAGAGAACTAAGACTAAAGTAACTGACCATAACACTAATAGCAATGAAAGGAAACAATTGCAGAGTGCATATTGAAATATGTTACAAGCTTCAACACACAGGATTTAAGTATTACCACAACTAAATGCATCTAATAACACCCTACTGAACTTCACAGTCATATCTAAGTTTTGAGCAGAACCTCACTCATTAGTCTTGAATGTTTATCATATAGTCACTGAAGTGGAGAATTTTAAACATGACTCTATTCTAGTCTTAAGAGTCATCTGGTACAGATCCTTCATTAAGCACATTGCTGCCCTTTTGGAGAGTGCTCCCTAAAGAAAAAGAAATCCATGTTACGAAGCATGCGAGGCTCAGTGTGTTACTGACTATTGAACTACTTCAGGCTTCAGCCACAGCTAATGACAACTCACAAAAGCTTATTAACCTCAGTATTTTCTCAAACATGACTTCTACAAAACCACTAGACAAAAAACCCCACAAACACAGTAATGCAGAAATCTTTTGCAGTAAAAATGTAATTATTGTAATTATTCGAACACTGACAAAAGACAAGGAACTACAGAGCATGGCACTTTATCTCCCAATCCCATTAACTCATTCCTAGGGCCAAAGAACAGCTTACTCAGAACCAAGCTGAAGTGGTTTTATTTTGGTTTTACTTGTCAAGCTTCAGTCATAAAAATTTCTGCTCAACTCATCTGATTTTCAAAAAGCGTCTGCCCTCAACGCGTCTGCTCAAATTTCATCCAGCAGACAAATTTGGCACAACCCTGAATAACATGGAAGCTTCTTGTCTCAATCCATCAGGTCAAGAACAGACAAAACAATACCATGCAATGAAAACACTTAAAAGCAAAATGAGCCATGTGAAAATTAATCAGTTCTCTACTTCCAAACAGAACTATCATTTGAAATCACATCTCAGTAGCTTGTTGTACAAAGACAAACAAGAAAACCCCTCCAAGTGACAAAGCACTTTAGACACAGTTTGTACGTACCAACACTCCTTTTACTTGGGTCAAGAAATTCCAAGGAAAATGTCTGCCCAAATCCTGGGACTCTGATATCCACTCCATCTGGTGGCTCTGTAATCTTACTTGTTCGATTATACACCAACCTGGGGCAGGAGGAAGGAAAAAAAAGTTGTATTGACACATAACTCTCAGCAACACGGGGCCTTACATTGTGAGTGCAATACAAGAACTTCAAGTGCTGTTACTCAGGAGGAGGGAAAAAAACCCCCATTTTGTGCCCATTGGCTCTTGTCCTGTTGTTCAGCACCATCAAGAGCCTGGCTCCAAAACCAGCAGAAAATATTCTCCTTTAGATAAGCCCGGAGAGGTGTCTGACACGTGCTCAAACCTACCCTGGGTAACTGGTAGGAGAGAAAGCGGAAGAAACTAAAAGAACCTCTGCTCCTCCTCAGTGATAAACAGCTGCCTCAGACAGGGCCACATCCTCAGCCCCTCCTGCCAGTCTGCCTGGCAGATTCCAAGCCATTTCTCTCACGAGTCTTGAACCAGAAAAGGAAGTTTAAGGCAGCCATTCTGCATGTCAGCCAAGGAAAGGAGGTAACTGCAAAGCACAACATTTCTGGTCTTACCTGATATTATCAATCCAGCAGTCAATGATGACAGGCAGAAGCAATTCCAGATTCAGCCAGAGAGTAAAATAACTCTCTGTCTTCTTTGAGCAGAGATAGTGCACTACTGATGGCTTATCTAACTTTGCTTCCAACTGATTACCTAAGTCCCCTGGAACTGAAAAATATAAAAAGGAGAAAGATATAAAAAGGAGACTGTTAATTAAAGTGTCAGACATTTTACATTGCAATAGACACACCTAAATACTGCAGCCCTTGGAGGAAAGGGGCTTGTATTTGCATTTCCTTCAGGCATACACTAAATGCCAGTATTCCTTTGATTAAGGTTTATTTTCCTTTATTTTTTAAACACTAGATGGAAACAGGAATATTTTTCTCAATTAGAATTAAACTTAACCAAATATGCCTATAATTTGCAGCTGCAAGTTTTCAGAGTCTGTTGTGTTTGATTTTTTTTTTCCTCCTTGAAAACCAGAAAGGAAAAAACATTTCAATAGCTGAAAAGTTACTTTGTGTGAGACGAATTTAGAAGTTAAGCCTTTCTTAAGGGTTTCCTCAATTCCTTTCAGTTCCACATAGCCATCTTTCTAGGGTGTACATAACTGTACCCTATTTACTTGTTGAAGTTTAGCTTCGAAGGTTTTTAATTTTTTTAACCATTATAGTTGTCCTCAGTCCCCATTTAAACAGAATAGTTTAAGTTCTACAAACCTCTGATACTTAGCAAGGAATCAGATAATATCTTTTAGTGGAATACTTAATTTAACAGGAAAGCCAAATGTGCTTTTAGAGAAATATTTATTGCAGAACTGAAAGAGAACAGAATTTCAGACTACAGGACTGGACAACCACATTCTTACAACCTCCAACCACTGTATGTTACATCTCACCACAAGATATACCTCAGGATTTCTTTATTAACTACCCTTACTTTCTCATTAGGTTTCTAGTGGTTTTATTTTTGTAGCCTGAGGTGAAATGTTATGAGCCCCAGGAGCTGGCCATGGTTTATTTTAGGTCATATTTCAAGGACTCTGATATAGTGGAAAGCACAGTAATGCAGATTCCAGTATTGCATCACACCCTAGAAAGAGTTTAAAGAAGTTCAGTCTTATAACCTGACAAAATGCTACTTAGTTACTGCTTAGAAAACTAAAGCAACAGCTTGTTCCAGTCTCGTGCCTCTGCTGTATCAGTGCTTTTCATTGGAAGAGGAACAGAATGTAACTCTATTTATATCAAGCAGTTGTGATGGGCAGTTTCAGCCACAGACCTGCCAAGGACAGAACAGGTTGATTTTTGTCTTCAGTTTCAGTGCAAAACAAAGAAGAGGGACATTTTGTTCCATCCTGGAATCTCATTTCCTTGGGTAAAAAATGAAGTTCTTCCAGCAAAGATACCTTTGAAAGACTTAGACAAACATCTGGAGTATCAGAGTTTGAAGAACTTGCTGAGGTTTTCAAAGTGCACTCCCTCACGAGCACTCCTGCTCAGAGCAGGGAAACACCACGAAAGAAATTACAGATTATAAGCAAGATACATTTATCAACAAAAGTGCTGAAAGCAGGAAATTCTACAAAATCTCACTTGGACTTAATGGAGGGATCTTAGATTAACTGCAAATTTAGTTTAGTTAAGATATTTTTATCTTCAAGCTTCTTGAGGACAGAGGCTGTGCTCCTGTGTCCAACTGAGGGCAGGAGATGAGAAACATGACATATGGATTTTCACTCAAGGGATGATAAGGAACAAGATGAAAAATTTTTGCAATCCTATACAAAAGAAGGGACAAGTTCCACCTGTGCCCAGATACATCCTGGAGTTAAAAAATGAATTCTCGTGTATAGGTATGATGTCTGTTTATTTATAAAGTGGAGATTAACAAAAATGTTTGTCATGTTTACATTTCCATATTAACAGTGAAACTGTTGATCACCAATTCACAACTTGGGGGGTTTTATTTTCTAAAGTATATTTGCAAGCTGAACAGGGTTCATGATGAAGCTTTAGGAAATAAAACACAAATTTAGATTTTTGAGATTATGGAAAGAAAGATGCAAGATCTTCATTCCTCAACCCACCCAGTTTAACAGTGTTAATGATTTACATTTTCGCTGCAGAACTACTTAGTGGCTTTTTGATAAGTAACAGGTTAAAAAAATATCACATTGAAGATTAATTCTGTAGGTTAAGGAAATACCTTTCCAAATTTTCTATGATGAAATTTAAAAGCAGTAGAAAAACATCTTCCTCATTGCTTTCAGACCATACAGAGAACGTATCTGTGGGCAGAGTTATCTTTAAGCAATTCTTCTCTTCATTTGCTCATCTACCAATTTCTGTAGTTTCTAAGCCTTTTTGCTGGAAACATTACAGAAAGTTCTTACTTTTTAATGCCTGCCCAAAATAACTGGCAAGTGAAGTTCTGCAAAAGATCTCAGCACTAGTCAAAACTGGATGTCCAAGGAAAGACCTTCAGCAGTACCTTTGCTTCCCTAACCTGCAGTTCTGTAATTCCTCTACTGATTTCTGAACTGCAACATTTGGAAATGAGGTTTCATTTCAGCAGAAAAAAAGCACTTCCATCAGATCTCACATTCTATCAGTTCTAGCACAGTCTCATGTTTTACAGAGACAATAATCACAACGGAACTCATTCCAATATGTCAATGAGCCCAATTCACTTTCAAAATTATCATATCCTTGGCTGATCTTTTCATCTTATCTGCCCTGACAAAACTTGTACATCTTCTGGGATGTGTTTTTGTACTATCAAACTTTGTGGAAAGCACATTTGCAAGTTTCTTTAGAGTTTGAGAGAGGTCACAGACTTCTCCAGGGCTGTGAATTATAGCAAGTAGCTTTGGGATAGGTTCATACTCCTGCCTATCACTGTCTTTAAGTCTTAATGACAGATTCACAGTTCCCACCAAAAAACAACAAGCAAATTGCACCTCGAAAGTGACTTGCCTTAATACTGCTCAGATAACAAAGAGAAAAGATCACACAACAAACACTCTGAATAGAAGGATCTTGAATTTTACTTGGGGAAAAAAAATAAAAATAGTACCTAGATAATAGCAGGGCTGGACAATGCTTTATGTGTATAGGTGGGAGGAGGCGAGGCGGGGAGAGAAAAAAAAAAAAAAGAGGCCATCAGTTGGTACTTTTTTACTACTTTTATCTGAAATACAAATGCCTCTGGGTATTTATCAACTATTGTAACTTTTTAACTGGTGTAATTTCCTCAAATAACTGTCATCGTTTTGGTTCTATAAAATTAGTGTTCCTTCAAAAGGAGCCAACTTCCATCTTTCCTCGAAAATCAATGTTAAACTCTGACCAGAGTTCTCTAAGGAGAATGTCTCAGAGCAGGGACAGACTGCCACAGAAAAAGGCCTGTGTTTAAAATTAGGAACGAGAAAGCAAACAACACCTCACATGATACTTCCAGATACCTTGGGTCACATGAGGCATAAACATTTAAATCTCCCCTGACATCTACCCAGCTGACCATACAAACACACACACTTCAACTAGAAGTCAGCAGGAATTCACAGGCAAACCTCTTTTGCATGTAAATCAATTATTAACAAACTTCTTTTAGGTGTCTTTCTAGAAAACTTTAGCCAAATACCTAACAAATTGTTTGCAGAAGGTCAGAACATTGATACAGAAATTGTGTTGAGTCAGCTGTATAAGGTAGAGTTCAGTGAATCCAGTGTTGATCTCACAAGGATGGGTTATCAGCTCCAACAATTTCTAACACGTGAGATAGAATGCAGTGATAACCAATGGACTATAGGAGAAAATGAAGGAGGAAGAACAGCCTCGAAATAAACTACTTTTCACAAGCATTAGAAGACAATCCTGTTCAACATCACCAAACTGATGAGAGAAGTGCAAAAAAATTATAACTCATATAAACATGAAGTAGTATACAGAAGTAATTGCACAGTGTATATATATGTATATTTGGTAGATATTGTCAGTAGGACAGATTATTCAGTGGGTTATTTGGGGTCTTAGAGGAGACTTTTCTGTATGAATATATTATCCTAGCTGAAGAGAAAACTCTTAAAGGCACAAGAGCATATCAGTATTTTAGTTACTCCCCTTTTCCCCAAAAACGCTTGGGAGAGGAATTCAAGATAATGACGTTATATTTCAATGAGCATTGTGCCTGATATCAGGCTTTCAGGCAGGTCTCTGGATGAAAGGTTTGCCTTTTACCTGTTTCTTCTTCTCTAGTATCACTATTATATGAATACCTTTCGATGCTTTGTTTTTGAAATCCCAGAGAAAACGGAGCAATTGCACTGCAGTGTTTTGCTGTCAGTCACTACCCATGGCAATTCAGTCCCTTGTTATGCACAACCGTGAGCTCCAGGCACAGCAGCTCCTGCTATTGAGGCACCTTAACAATGCACAGGCCAGGTTAAAAACTAACCGAACCCAAGCCATGTGGTGCCACTCTCCACATCCTTTGTGCCAGCCCCTCCATTGAAGTAATTCAATTACAAGATTAATCACTTCTTCCTCAACGTGCTAATTTTCCCATACTTCAGCAAACAAAGGACTCCACAAAGTGGCCAGTATGGAGGCATGAGGAAAGCTGGGTAAGCACTAATGAGCTCTTAGACTGGCCCAGATGTTCCACACAATCACCCACCCTTCACCTGAGCAAGTCAGGGGGCTCTGCCAAGTCTGAGACCTGTTGCCATCACAACTACAGCCAAGAGTTCCAAGGCTGTATTCATGTAGCTCATGTATTTTCAGCTGTGAGGTTTCTGGAAGCAGTGTTTGTGTCAGTACCTGGGCAGCACAACAAAGTTACCCACGAGCAATGCTCCGTATTTTGCAAGCTATTGCTCTACTTCCTCCTCCATCACTTGGGCAAGCACAGGTTGCAACTGCAAAGTTTGAGAGCAAGTTGCACTGGGTCTTGTGACCATCACTAGTCTAAAACACTTATGAAGTGATCATTATGTTGACAACACTCCTTTAAACAGCATTTGTTCTTCCTTTAGTCCTTAAGATTAGGTGGCCAACTTGCCACACACAGAGTAAGACCAGACTTGTTAACTCCCTTTTCAACTGAAGTGTTTTAACTTCCAAAGAGATCAGGAGTAAGTGCTTTAATCATGAGACCTTGTTTACTACAAGATGAAAATATTTTTAAAAAGAACATATACAAGAAATTAGGAGTCTAGATGCCAGCCTGATAAACCAGAATCAACTCTGTGTTCCCATCTTGTATGGGCTCCAGAATCATCTCAGGCTTGTATAGGCCTGTATAGTGCAGCCTTGCACACACCTCAATCTCCTTCTAATTTGTGTTTCCAGGCAATGTGGGGTTTTCTTTCCTGTCTCAAACACCCCTGTTAAGCCAGCCCTTAGAATGCCTCCCTGTCTAAAGGATTCTGCTAAACCCTTCCACCATCCTCATAGCAGTAATTCCTAAAAAGCTTATCTTAACCTGTCACATACGCAAGAAGGGTGAAGAAAAGGTCAGGAAAAGTTAACTAGAATCAAGCTGAGAACATTTCATCCCGAACCAGCGAGTGATCAACAGTTACTCCTTCCTCTCCTTTGTTTGTTTGACCTTCACTGCCCATATCATGTCTAACTAAAGCTAAGCTCTTACTACAGGTGTTTTTACAACAAGAGGAATTGCTATTAAAAAAAAAATCAACATAGTATTTTACAATAGGAAGTTAGAGCAAATCACTCCCTAAGAGCAACTCAAACACACAGGCAGCCCAGAAAAATTACTTTACATTAGAACCCACTGAATCTTTACTTTCTGGACAGGTCAGGACTGGACAGCAGTAAACAGCAAACTTCAAAATGCAGACACTCACTAGAATAGTAAGAGATGCAAGTTCTGTAGCATTTGATGAAAATTCACTGTAATGCACTAATTGATGAATGTGTGCTCAGCCCGAGCATTTACTGGAATGTCTCTTAAGGAAATGTAGGTCAGCCATGGTTCTTAAAACCATCCTCAGGGAACATACATGCTTTACAGTAACTCCAGGCTTCTACAATCAGCATTCACTTTCTCCCAATTGCTTTCAAATATTTGATTCCTTCACAGCTAGAGTTCAATGTTGGATCAGCAACTAAAACACTATCACCTTTCTCATCAAGATGCTTGTGCTGGGGCAAGTGCCAGTTACTAAAACGCAGCATTATGGAGTGCAAAGATAGGATAAAAGATTGTTTCTAGTCTCTTCAGACAGAATTCAAAGAACTTTTGTTCATGTTTCAACTCCTGCCCCTTAGGACATCCTTTTACAGTTTCTGCTTCCAAATCTGCATCCCGTCAGTCAGTTCAGCAGTCTATTAACAACATGGTGTTTCTGAGATAATAAGAACATTTTTAAAGATGCTGTGTTGGAGTTTATCCTTTTATGTCAGAAGTTTGTAACAGCAGTAGTAGAGTCAATATCAGAGCCTAAGTTATTATCAAGAAATGGAGCTTAAACTGAACAGCATACCACTGAATATCCTTTTCCCAATATTTTCCCCGTGTTCTTACTTTTCTTCCCCTCTTACCATTAAGGCCAGTCACCTAATAAGAACGTGCAGCATCCTGAATACATTCACTGGAGTAGCTACTGACACTACTGCCATCAAGTGCACTTACTGTTTTGGAATGCTTAAGAATTACCGTTTCAGTAGCCAAGTTATTAAAAGTTTAAATTTATTTACAATTCTTATCAGTGGATACAAAAGCATCTAACAAATATTGCTTACTATTATATGAATACTGACTGCATATGTATTACACACCATTTTGTGTTAACAGGTGAAACCACAGGCCAGTAGCGAATATTCACTTGTCGTGTTCCTGTCTATTATTTTTTAAATACGACAGCTGGAACACCCCAACACTCCTCCTTCCACACCTGATTCCACCTGATTTTCACGAAAGGTTCGCACAGAGACACAACCTCAAAAGCCCGCGGGTGTCTGGTGTAAGTTAAGGAGACGGAGTGTCAGAGCGAGCCGCGTTCCTGCCGTGCCCCGCAGGCGCTGCCGTGCGCTGAGCGCTGCCTGCCCGAATCCCGCACCGCTGGGGCGGCCCCGGAACCCCCGCGGAGCCCCCGCCCCGCAGGGTTTGGGCCGAGCCGCAGCCCCTGCCAGGTGAGGGACGGCGGGTCCCGGGGCCAAGCCCAGCCCGGCCGTGCCCAGCGCCCGCCCCGCCGCGCCCTGGCTCTTACCCAGCACCACGGGCGGCCCCGGGGGCCGGCGCGGTGCGGCCCCGCCGCCGGGGCACAGCAGCAGGAGTAGCAGGAGGCTGAGGACGCGGCTCGCCGAGGAGAGCCTGGCGCCGGCCGGCGGGGACATCGCCCCAGCGCATAACCCCAGAGCCCGGAGCCGCCGCTGCGCCGGGGCTGCCGCGGCCCNTGAGCCCGGCCCGGCCCGGCCCGGGGAAGCGGAGCGGGGCGGAGGAAGTCCGGGAGAGGCGGAGGGAACCCGGGCCGGGATCCCGCACTTGGGAGGGAGACGCGTTTGTCCCGCACTGCTACAGCCACACTCGTGGGGTCGTGGTGATTGCGGAAAGTAAAGCGCGTTTGATTTGCTGCAAAACATGTCTAAAAATAAATAGCGCATGAGGGGCGTGGTCAGAATGGATCGAGGGAAAGCGAAGTACTTGGAAGAGCTGGGAGATTCAGTGTTACGCAGTCCGGGAACTGGGCACCTGATACAGAAGCTCCTGAGCACAGCTGCACTTCAGTCAACACCCGCCCAGCGTGCCAGCTGATGGTACAGAGCATAGCTGAGATAAGGCATTTGGCAACACTGCAAAAAAAATCATTAGACCTCTCTATGTGTACCACATACAGGTAGACCTGTAATTAACAGTAATTTAAAACCAGAAGGGTTATAAGCCTTTGCACTTCAGCAATACCAGTTAGCAGGGCCTACGTGCTCAGTTTGGCGCACAGATTGTGTGGTGGGTGTCTGGCTGTGGAGGGGCAGGGGGAAGGGGATCCACAGAAGCAGAAACTAAAGAAAGAAAAAACAAAATAGAACTTGGAACCAGTGTAATCACATCTCATGATCAGTCATGATTGTGCTGGCCAAGGTTTTCTTGATTCACTCATGTATCTGCTCCTATTGTGGAAACACTTTCTGAGCCAGGCATTATCAATTTGCGCTCAGGGTAAAGCTATTTCTGATAAGGTTACTTTGCAACAAGGGCACTGCTATGTCTACTCCACAGCTCCCTACATCCCTCAGTGTGTCTACTAATTTTCAGAAATATTCCTACACTGAATGGTTAATACTCTAGCATCAACAATGTCACAAATTAAGACCTGGGAGTGAAAGACAAGTAGAAGTAGAAAACTACTCATTGACTTGGTAACTCCTACCAGCTAAACACATTGTCAGATATAAAACTGAAACTCTTCTTGCCTCACTGATTTCAGTGTTCAATAACTTTTGTAATTCCTGAAGAGAGACATGTCAGGGATTTGTGCATGAAGACAGACTCTGGTAGAAGAGATACACAGCCCATTGACAGGAGTTTAGAAAAATACTATTGGCTTGTCATTGACATGGAAAGAGAGGACACGTCTTCCTCCTGAAATCAAACAGAGGAAGAAAATGCAACAAATCACTCAAGGAAGCTAATGCTAAGTCTAAGTCTAAACTGGCCTTTTCCTAGGCAGCAGCCACACCTTGTGTATTTACATCCAACCAACCCAAAGAGAGGTGCTTAGTCACCATGCAAGTGTTGACATGAAATGACCTCCTACTAAAGCAAACTACAGGCTGTGCAAGTATGACTGACTAAAACAGATTGCAACAGGGAACGTGGTGTAGGAATTAAATGTTACAAAATGCAGCAAAAGACCTTATGCAAGGGTAAAGAAATATTTAAAAGAAAACTGTCTTCAGTCACAGTCATTCTCTCATACTCAAAAGCTCCAAAATACACATGTCCAAAAGTCAGGATCACTTGTGCTATGACACAGGGTTCATGGAATGACAGGTGTCAAGTCTTCTACATGTCATGGGTTCCCTTGGGTGGCAGCAAGGCAGTTTTAGGACAGATTTTCTATGTCTTTTAGGAGGCAGTTATGTTTGGGGTTTTTTTGTCTCAGCCTAATTTCACCCTCTGTCAATTCTGGGCAAGCTCACTGCCTGTTGTCTTCTTCCTGCCAAGCTAACAGAAATAGGAATGGCTCCTCTGATTTTCTGTAAACTTGTTGCCATGTCCCTGTTACCAAAAGGCAGGTCTTCTGCTGCAAAGGCAGTTCTGCTGTTGGCCTCTCAGAGCACAGGCCTTTTGGTGTGGATGGACACACTGCACTTGTCAGCATTTACACATATAATTGCTCCTTTTTATGTCCTTGATTATCACATATGTCTTGTTTCTGCAACCACTGCCGCATTGGTTCTGCTCAAGATGTCACACAGAGGCATTTCTATACTCAATTCAAACTGACTATTGACTTTACAAATTTCTGAGCTGTTCTGGCAGCTGGGAATGTCTTCACACCACTAAAAAACTTTCCATCTAATTCTTTTCCAGGAAAAGTCTGCTAAGTACATCATAACTATTCCTCCTGCTCTGCAAGGCTCTTCAGATAACAGTCCTGCAGCCAATTAATCACGTAGTGTATGTTAGTTATTTCTTTCTTTGTCTCCTTTTGGGAGATCAGGACCATTCACATTCACATTCACAAAGTTAATTAAGCTGTTTGCCTTTGTAAGGTTGTTTAAATATGCACAGCAAATTTTAGTTTCCACATTGAGTGCCTGGTCCTGTTGTCACCCACACCAACAAAGCCGAGCAACCTGGACACACGGCATTGCTTTCCAGCTGATGATACCCTGCTATTAACTGAGTCAGTGTAACTATTTCCAAGTGCTGCTTTGTTAGAAGGGCAATCCAGCTCTTTCTCCATAGGGAATGACTTGACAGCAGGGCATTTGTAGATTAACAGCAGTCCAGGAACATGATCATGTGTAGCCACAGGACAAAAATCTACCAGTCATCATCCAAGGCAAACTGAAAAACAACAGAACCAGCTACACACCTGAACATCACTAAAATGCCAGCCAGATTATTATTATACAAAGTACATGTTGTATAATGCTTCCTTCAAATGTTTTGTATCCAAAGCTGGTTTGAAATGAAAAAGGAAGGTCTTGCAGTTGAAACTACTGATAAAAACAGTACTGCATCTTTTTCACTTCTATATGAAGTGAAAAAAAATCATTATCCACACTTCAGAAGCCAGCTTGTTACCATTGCAGAATTTTTTTTTAAATGTGCATAATCAATCTAATAAAATATTTTTATTTCTTTGAAAAAACAAACAAACAAACACACCACCAGAAATACATTAAACACCAGAAACTACAGTATCAGTAGCATTATCCTTGTTTAAGTCTCCTTGAGGGCTTGCACTGGCAACTTGACAAAACCTGTGATTTGGATATGAGTTTGCACACTGGTTATTTAAAAGAAACAATCCTTTCCAGAAATCTACTATTTGCTTAAACGTCTTTTATTTGATTGAACAGAATTCTCTGTTTGCTTCTGATCCTTGCCATTTATGTAGTGTTTGTATTGGCTCACGTACCCTCCAACATTGTTATGCTGAGCTAGACGTATGAGTAGAAAACAGCCAGTTTCAAAGAAAGCTGTGAAGAAAACAAAGTGTTGTCACAGATCTGCTCAGTGCTCACACAGCAGCTCAGTCCCAGCACACAATGTGACATACATTTGAACCGGGGCTGCAGAGTCACTTCTTCCTTTCACTTCCCCCTGCTTCCTCAGCACTTCACAGTCACTTCCATATTGTTCCCCATGATGCTGCTCACGAGCACCAGGATGATAAATGACTTCTGTTCCTCATTGTCTTTCAGGTTAAATTTGGTTGCAGTGTCAAACAGGGTCCAGAAAAAAGGGAAGAGGGCAATTTTAGCAGTGGGAATACAGAAATGAAGGCTTATGTGAACATCAACTAGAAACTCAGAGCCTGCCCATTGGCCCAGGTAGGATATCCACAATTAACAGCTCCAGTCACTGCCATCTCTCCTACTTTCAAACCTTTAGTCAATATAATAGAGTTCATATTGCTTGTTTGGCTCACATTTTGCTAAATCAAATTAAATTCCCCTTGTAAACTGTCCATGTAATAGAGCTTCATAGTAAATTGTGAGGATTTAATGACTAAGAAGCTGAATTTCAGAATTCCTGTTCAGTCAAAGAGAATTTTATTAGAATCTGAATGTGAGAAATTCTCAGCAAGAATGCTGGGACTTAAGGTAGTGGGAGTTTCACTCAAGATTTCCTCAGAGTTAATGTTCTGGGTTGGACCACTGAAGAATTTTGAAATTGAAGCTAGGCAAAATACAGAATTTTTTAAAAATAAATAAACAGTGGTGTAGGAAGATGGAAAGAGGAGATACAATTTTGTGTAGGATGAATATATGAGGAAAAGTGTTGCAAATATAATCTCTGATGTGATGAAAACTGAGTAGGTTGAACCCTCAGGGACAGTTTGTCTTGCACAAGTTCCCACAAATTACAACAACTCCCCGGCACATTGCGTGAGTGTAGAACCCGACATTTTTTGCTGTGCAGAGAAACTTGCACCTTCTGAGGTAGAAAGGTGATTGTAATCTGCAGGCAAGGTACTTTTCAGGTGAGGAGAGGATCTGGAGAAAAGAAGAATTCAGCATTCTGTTATTGTAAGGCTTAACACGTGTTACAGGATTACGGTGGGTTGGGGAGGGCACAGCGACATGAGTCAAACAGCAGCACTTCAGGGTTCTCGCTCACACATAATGAAAAGGCAAGAGCCCACTGTTTAATAAGCAGTTCCAGCCAGTGTCACACCTGTTTGGTATCCCAGCTGGGCAGGGTGTCAGGGAAGTTGCTGAGAAATACATGGCTTAGGAAATCTGCTCAAAGCTACTTCTGAAGAGGCACAACACTTGATCTGACTGATTACTGACCAAAGTGAATCCATTTCTGGAAACACAAGTGTGTCCAGAAGAACTGAAATGGTTGTCAGTAATTTAGTTATATTTTGAGGGGGATGTTGGTCTTTGTCTGGTCTCCTCAGGGTTTCACTCACTCATTTTCAGTGCTAAATTGTTCTAACACCCAAGGATGGAAAAACATCTGATTCTGATCATATTTGGTGAGAGGCTTCACCTCAGCCTGTAAGAAACAGTCGGAGAGTTCCTCTTTAGTGGGTGCAGTAAAAATGAGCTGATGAGAGTTTACCTGAATTTAAGGAATATGTGATTTTTTTTTTTAGTCTTCATTTTATGATTATGGCTCTTTGGATCCCTCTAAAAGATGCATCTATAAAGCAAATGGTCATCTTACATGTGGAGAAGTAATGCTCATAGATCACTCACTTATTTTCTATCCTTTAAATCCAGATTATCACATTAAAAACTAGATACGAACAGGAAAACTGAGTACAGTTAAGAACCAAATAAGACAGACAAAGATTTTAGCAAAGTTAAAAAGTATTACTTGATGATTCCTATAAGGACGTGGTTCCCTTCTAGACTGAGGGACACAGGCAGTTGGGAATGGTTAATCATGGGAAAATGGCTTAATCAGCAGCATCACGAGTAGCATTGTGTCAGGCTGTGTCAAACATGTCAGTGCAAAGATACAGTTACAGGAAAATTAAGGTTGGAAGTGACTTTAGAAAGTCATTATTCTAATCCTTGTGTTCAGATCACAGCTAAGAACAAATTTGGGTCAGGACAGTTATTCTGTTGGGCAAATAAGTGGATACAAAATGAAAATTCTAGTAAAATTCCACCATTTCGTGTAACACATTGCTGGTATTGACAGTGAATATAGTACATTTTGAACATGGGGCGGTGGACTGACCTGTCATGTTCAAAACTGCATAATGATATTCTAGAGACATTTGTGCACATTAGAAAGGGGGAGTTTGCCAAAGGCTGTCTGGACACAGTCCTTTGAGAAGATGGACTTAGTGGAACAATTTTACTTTGTTTTAATTAGCATACTAAGGACAGCTTGAGACCCTGTAAATATTTCTGCCATGCTACATTGACAATAGACTAACACTCTGAAGGGTTTCTTCAGAGTGTGGTGAAATTAATTTGCCTATCAGTGTTTGGCAGCTGGAAGTGAAACTGCTCAGATTACAAGCTGAATAAGTGATAGAAAATGGGTACTACTATCATGTGACATCAAAACAAATTTTCTGCTGAAGGCAAGGAATACATGAGTTTTCATGTGGCAGATAAATTGGTCTCATGATTTCCTGTAAAATGTTATACCCTTATGGGGCAATTTCAACTCTTCTCCTTGGATCTCATCCTAACATGACTTGTGAAAACAATTTTGCTGTGTTTGTCTGCTGCAAAGATGCCTTGATTAGCTGCAGAAAACAATTCTCTCAATACTTCTCTCTTTATTCTTTTGGATATTTCCTCATTTGGACAATCTGCTAGACAGTACTGATTTGTTCCTTGTGTTTACATGAGATGGTTGTTCTCAGATAACATAGCAAGTCTAATAGTGTTCAAAATGTAAGGGTTTTTTTAAATGTCTGTTTAAATTCTGAGTTTATATACTTTAGGGTTGTCTTCTTGATATCTGTATAAACTTTTATAGAAGTTAGTATTACATCATGACAATAAGCTAGAAAATTCAGCCTAACACTGTTCAATGCCTCAATCAGAGCACTAGAAAGTGGATGAAGTTTGTGACTGGATCTGTGATTTGTCATGACGGGGGGATCTTTAGTGCTTTGATCCACAGATACTCATCAGCAGAGTCTAACGAGTCCCAGCCATGTTTTCCATGCTGTGTTCTCTGTTTTTCACTCACTAACCACCTCAGAGTGTGCCAAGCCCAGCCCTCTGTGCCAGGGTGTGCTGCACATGGCAAACATTTTGCTGTGCCACCAGAGGCACATCCAGGTAACACCGAGAGGAGCCAAGGCAGCAGAGCTACAGGGAGAGTTTCAGGGATCCTGTGCTTGGATACCACACATTTTGGGAAGCACCTTGCAATGCAAAAGACAGGAAAAGAGCAATCATGAAAAAAAGGATAGTCAAATATTTGCTATGTCAGAAAAGAACAGATATTAAAGGGATGCCATTCAATACCAAGGAGGATTAAATGCTTGCCACACAGCAAGGCAGAACAAGACACAAAGCTAGCAAGAAAAGGGTAAGATACACAATTAAAGCTGCCGTTCATACCATTCCAAATAATTGTATGGTTTGGTATCAGTTTTAAATGATCCTTAACTTAATGGCTTTAGCAGTGAATAGGACACCCAACAAATAGAGATACAAAGCTCTACCAGACAGAGGATAACCTATGGTTTAAGGATTACAAGGTAATTGCATCACGTGAGGATTTCTATGATTGTGGAGCATCTGGAGTAAGTGAAGGAAGAATGACACAGTGACCTTTGGAATAGTCTTCTAAATGCTGGAGCACAGACTGGCATTGAGAAAGACAAAAGCTAATTATTATTTTTGTGGTTTGAATGTAAACTAAACTAATCCACTTTTTTTTTAATAAAAGAACACTTTTGAGTGCAGTATGGCCAGCCAGGCTGTCCTCCTTGTCACACTGGAGCAGAGTCAACCAAACAGACTTGAGATGAGGGATCTTAGACTGTCATGTGACTTGATTTCTGTCATTTTCCCTCATCCACGCACTGTGGTTTAATTGAACTCTTGAACTTTAGAACTCATTTATTCCTCTGCCTGAAAGAGAATATAAAAGAACTGAATGAAGAGATGATGAAAAGAATGAAGGGATGATGAAAAAAATGGAATGGTTTCTATATGGGGTACAGAAAGGTATATGGGCATATTCATGTGTGCAAGAACTCTTTAGTCTGCAACTAAGAAATGACTGACAGATGCAGGGTTTAATCATTTAATCCAGGAAGGACTATGGAAAAGATGAGCAGGGGTCTGCTATTCATTGTTTTTCCAACATAGGAGCTTGGGGAGCCAGATGAAGCTAACAGGAGACCAGCAAACAAACAAAAGGAGGAGCATGGATCCTCACACAGCATGGAGCAAAGCTGCAGTGCTAAAAGTTCACTTGAGTTCAAGGATAGGCTTAGGAAGTCTACAGAGTAAATGTCCACAAAGCTTTATTAAACACACAAAACCCATCACTGATTCAGGAAACTCCTGAGCTATAATTGACTAAGTGCCAGAGAATATGTGGGGCAAGTAGTCATGTATGCCTTGTTCTTATATTCCTCCCTAAGCACCTGCTTTTGGCTGCTACCAAGGACAAGACACTGGGCTAAAAGGACTATTTGATCTGACTTAACACTAGAACATAAGAAATCAGACAGCCTAAACCCAGATCATGTTATTAGGCTCAAGATTCAAATGTAGGAATAATATGAGATCAGATTACTTTAGAGTCTGTTAGCCCTACATTCTATTGAAATCCATAAATAATTACACTTTTAACTAAAAAAATGGTGCTAGTACTTTCTGCCAGTGAAAACACATACTTCATTTAATGGAGAAGTTATCGTTCTCAGTCATTTCTAAGATTATATAAAAGTTCTACAGAAGCAAGGGATCACATTACAGAGTGAGAAAAAATTACCTGTGCCTGAAGATTGCATATATTACACTTGTTCCATACAATGTATTATGGGAGTGTTTAGTAGGTGGGTGTTAGTGTAGCTGTGTGTGGCATCTCACAATCTGTCCTGACTCCTTTTTATTTCAGAGCAAGAATGCCTGGACCAGATCATTCTGAAGAGCAGTGTGGTACCAAGTGCTGGGTTGTGTTGCTGTGCAGAACAGCATTTCAGGTATGGTAATTACTGAGTGGCTGAGGGCGTGGGCATCCCTCTCCCAGTTCCATCAGCTGACACACCTACAGTGGCTGCTGCAGAGAGGAGAGAACTCTTTGTATTCCTCATAAAATCTGTACAATCTTTCTAATTTCAGCACGATAAACCAGTCTCCTGATATAAGACCACAAAGCCACACTAAGACCCAAGCTACTGTTATTAAAGGAATTAAATTAGTCTTGAAAGGTGCTCAAATCTGATGAGCAGGGATGTTTAACAACACAATTTGATCTGCTTTTCAAAAAGACTACATGAAGACACTAATGGAAACTACACTGAAGAACCGATTTTTAACATAATTACCAAACTTTCCAGGCTTTGTTCCTTCAGAGGCATAGAAAATTAAATTTATTTAATTAAAATAATGTTATTTTTGTTACAGAGGGAGCTGCCTTAATGTATCAGTTAGAGCAGTGTGGAAATGGATTTATAACAAAACAGAACTAAGAGAGCTGGAAATATGAGTATTTAGGCAATAATGTGATCTACAAGACAAAATTACGTTGTGATTTTTATCTATAAATTTATTTTAAAATCGGAAACAATACTGAAATTGAAGTCACACTCATCCAACCTTCCAATGCAGAAGAATCCGTTCCGTGGAGCCCCCCGGCCTCAAGCACCGTGCAGGACAGGCTGCACCTCCGCGGGCTGCAGCCTCAGCCCAAACGGGGTGGTTTCCCAGTGCCGCCCTGTGTTGAGAATACATAACTACACGGACAGATCCCCTTATGTAAGGTCATGCTCCAGGAAACAGCGTGTGCTCGCTCAGGGAGCAAAACAACTGCAAAACAACCTCTGCTGGCGCTGCACACACACTGCAAAGTGTGGGTTTGTGTTTTAATCACAGGTCCTTCACTAAGGGATGCACTGCTAAGGACCTTCTTTCATCACTCAGCTGAATAACAAAAAGAGATACTGAATATACAGTAAAATAATATTTACATGCAGTGCCAGTAAACAAGGTAGAAATGGCAGTAGGTTTTGCTAAAGAAGAAAAAACAAATCAAGTAATATCTGGCAGCGAATCAACCAAGCAGTATCTCTCATTGGTAATTTATTACTCAAAAGGAAGAGTATGTGAATGGTGTATTTTATTTACACAGTAGCAATTGTGGTGCCAGGTTTGCTTGTATAGATAAGGATTTTGGCCAGCAACAGGTCATGTACAACTTAGTGATAGCTGAGGCAGAACAGCCTCACCTTAAACTGAAACAAATCTGTACATTTACTGTTCAAAAGCTTGTACTGTAACAGGAAACTAAAACTGCCTACGTTCATAAATAATGTTGAGAATTACGCATAGTCCTGCATAATTGTTATTCATATTCCTGATTATACTCAGAATTATAAATACAATTCTTTACCTTAATTAACGCCTCTAATCTAATGCACCTCATATGTCTGTACAAGGAAATACTTCATGATGGTTTTCACCATGGAAATGTTCTGATTTCCTGTGATCAGTCTGTTAGGGCAAGAAAGGCACAAATATTGAACATGTGTGGTGCACATACAACGGAGGCCTTGTAAGCACTTCCCCTGTCACAAGGTCTAACACAGTTTTCCCTGAGCATAACAAACAGGAAATATTTTCTCTTCATATAAAACTATCATTATGGGCCACTGAGCTGATTAAGGGATACAATTTTTTAATTATCTTTAGTATTATGATTAACAACAATGTACACAGCATAGAATATTTCAGACTTTATAGTGCAAAATGCACATCTTTTATTACGTTCTGGAACTGATCCCAGGGTAGCTCTTCCCTAAATTATTTTGTCTGTGACAAAGCAGCGCTGAGAGTGTTCTCACTTGCACTTGCTACCCCATGGGCTGCTGTCAACGAAGTGTTTGCAAGACCCTAGAAATATCTGGGCTTGTCTTTTCCTACGCTGCACTTTCCTTTGCAGTAACTGCCATCCGATCCCGTCAGATCTCGGATGCTCAGCAGGGTCAGCCCCAGTTAGTACCAGGTGCTGTAGACAGTCCCAAGGACTTCATGTCACTGTCCAAGCTTGCTCGGCCGTGGCAAATGACCCTTAGGACTTAAACGGTGGGGCCAGTTCTGCGCACGCTGTGCCTCAACTAAAGAAAATCCACTGCACAGGCTCGAAGGGCACACCCACGTGGGGAAAGCCCTTCCCAAATCTTTGTTCGCGAAGATTGGCCATTACCAATTGCAGACCAGAGACAGTAACAACTGCTTTGCAACCACAGGAAATCCCATGTATTTAGGAGACCCCCCTGTAATCAAGAAAGCAACATTCTGGTCAGCTGTGAACTAGCCTGTAGTTCTCTAATCAAGGCAAAATGTGTCTCTTGCAGACCATTCAGTCGAGTTTGTTGTAAGAGATTGTACAAATCCTGCAAATACTACCTTGGTTCAATGGCTGGAGAACTAAGGGCTTCAGAGCAGTCACTGCCTCCCTTCAGCATTAGCAGGCAAACAAGGGTATAACACCTGTTTCCAGCATCTCAGCAGATGCATCATACTTGGGAATCATTATTCTACAACCACTTACTAGAAAACATCCAGGGGATCCTCCTGGAAATGTAAAGAGGATTTTAAAAGCCTTTTTGGTACAGCTCTTGTTGCAAATTACACCTCACAGATTTGCCCAGCAGGTGAATCCTTACAGGGATGCTCTTCCTGCATGGAGGATGGATACACTTTGTGCAGAGGCTCTGACGCAAAGACTCTCAGCATCCCGAAGTGAGGTTCTGTTTTGCAGAAGAAATATGTGAAAGCTGGAAATATCAATTATAATTTCCATTTAGTTGTGCAAACACAGGTCTGTGAAAATGGTAGTGTAGATTATAGAACATCCACCAGAGGGAAGCTCATGCATACATTCAAAGTGAAATAGATAATTTGAAGGGTGAGTGAAACACACACCTGATATTTACACGAAAGCAAATTCTATTCAAAGTGTTTTGTAACAGTAGCACAGACTTCTTGAGATTGGAAAGTTTTCAGAAGTTATTTGCCAATCTAAAAGTAACAGACTTACAGAAAGTTTCCTGTGTTGTTGCACTACGTGTAATATGCACACACACAAAAAACCCTTCAGATTCTTTTATTTTAACCACACAGATGCAGACTGATGTCACTGCTGTTGGTGAATTAGACCAGAGCTGCTGTGGTCCAATGTCCAAATTCGTGGCCCCATCCATTAAAGCCCCACCCAGATTTGGTCACAAAAGTGAGTAAGACACCGAGTTGTTTAGCCACTATTGTGTTTAGCATGTAATTGAATATACTACATTGCTCCTCCTGTTAATGGAAATATTTGCTAAATTTTCCATAAAGTTTGTGTACTACTAATGAAAATTTGGTAAATAACAGTCAGGCACTTTTAGAGAATCCTGAAGACTGCTGACAGTCTGAAGTTTTCATAGTGATCCAAGAGTCACACAGAGCTCTTCAGAAACATGTTCCCTACCTAATGTTAACTCTAATGTCTGTGATATTGAGTCTAATAGCCTCTCTTCAGAGTCTGGCTCAAGGAATTCCTAGCATTTCAATACTTCTCTGAGGTCTTTTTAGAAAGAGAAATCCCAGGCTATGGCTGCAATTCAGACATTCAATTATTTTCTTGTTTAAATGAAAGACAGAAACAGAAGCAGAGCCATTAGGCAAGGAGACTTCAACTGAAGTAGAGAAACATGTTTCTGAAAAATGTAGGGACAGAAGCTTCAGAAGTGGAACCAGATCCACACACCACTGGATTAGAACTGTACTAATACCAATGGTTGTACAGACAACTGCTCTTTTCCAACAGAAGTAAAGTTTTAGGGGAAAAAAATCTTACAGAGGTGTTGTATCACACTGATATGGAACCCACAGGTCCTTTCAGGGATCCTTGGTAGAATGAGGAGTTGCCACAGGGTTGTAGCCACAATTAGAACTTTATTGTGACATACAAATTTAATTATCAGCTTAGCTTATTGTTATCTGCAATTGCTAGCAGTTAGAGCAGCTTACTGCTACACAGAGTTTTTAACAATTATCACAGCTCTCAGTTAATCAGAATTTCCAGTAATCAGTGTAGCTCTTTACTATCTGGAGTCTTTGGTTACCCAGGCTTGGAGTCACCTGAGCCTTCAGCAGTTCGGGTCAAAGTCTTAATAACCAGCACGTGATATCATAATCATAATCTAGACTGACTTTACTTAAGAACCTGCTGGTTCCTGCAGCATTGGGTGACAAGAGGTACTGGGCATCTCTCTTTGTTATTTTTTTTCCCAATAAAAATCTGCAACTTAGTTCAATCTAGATGTGCCACTGCTAATAAATTAAGAAATAGTCCTTATGAAGTTACTTCTGGAGAAATAATATGTATTAAGGTGATTTCATTAGAAGAAGAGACATTGCCCAGCACTTCCTCCCATTAGTTAATTTTCACAAGTGGTTTTCAGAAATTCCCTTTAGAGTACAAACAACTTTGTTCCCCTACCCAATCTTTATGAAATGTAGTTAAAAATGAAAGAAACTGGAATCATGTATCAGATTAAATCCAAATTACAATCATTATTACACAAATAGTATTTTGAAGATATAATACTTGACTTCAATGGAGTTATTCTGGATTTGTTTTTGATCTCATTATACTCTTAGGAGATCAAAACCAGCTAAGCTGATTTGGGGGTGATGATGTTGCAATCCTTTTTCCATAGTGAAAAATACTTTTAAACTTAATATTATGCACTACATTTGCCAGGTTTACAAAATTAGGGAGATAATCTGTACCACATTCTTAAATCTAAGAAAGGTATACTTAACTCCTTTGTTTCTGTGAATCTTTTTTATGGTAAATACCCTTCCTGTTTCACTTCTGTGACTTGAACATTTCTGTTGGCACTGCTGTTTTAGTTCCTCCTTTAACATTTTAGAAATGAACTTCAAAAGAAAATGGTTTGAGAACAGAATAACAAAACAGTTTCATATTCTTTGGTCAGACCCTGAAGAACTTGGGATTCATTCAGGATTTCAATTCTGCACTGACTACCAAGTGTCCTGGGAGATAAAAGTCACAGCCCATCGCTGGCACAGCAGGAGGACAATGTAATCATGACATGGAGCATTTCCTGCTATAACCCTGTATCCAGACTGGATATTCTGTTGGTTATTGTTTGGCTAAAGAACTGTAATTTCCCAGAGAATTAGAAATACAGCTCCCACCCACTTTGTTGTACCAGTACAGTCTCACTACAGGGAAAATATTGGTTTGCTCTATGCCAGTGTATTTCTGAAGTCTGGTTGGCTGTTTTCTGCTGAATTGAAACAGATGACATGAGGCTTTTTAACTTTTTATGCTTTGAAACAGAAATTCCTGCCAAACATATAATACACATTTGTAGTTTATCTGCCACACCTCTTTGTTTGTTTCTATAAAATAAAATGTTGAGTTACTTATATGACCAAGAGTAGAATAGCATAAAAACTTTCTGCTCATAGTTGTTGATCAGATCAGTAACTTCAACAAAGCAGAAATTTTCTTTAAATAGGGACACTTTAGAAAGACCAACAAGATGCTTCAAAATCTTCTAAAGCAGGATGGTTGTAAAATTAAAAGCAGAGTCAGGTACTGCACTGTATTTTTATTTTTGCTTTGTCTGCAAAAATGTACATCTTTCTAAGCAAAAGGAACTGCCATATATGGTCAGCTGTCTGTGAGAGTGAGCATTAGGATATGAGCTCATAGGCCACATTGCCCTACCGAGTATCAGTCACAGAGCTTGCTCTCAAGGGGTTCACTGACACCTTCAGAATAAAAGTAGAGCCCAGAGCAACCCAGAACTGAAGCATTTCCAGAATGAGTCAAGCTGAGGAAAGCAGTATCATCTCAACATGGAATATTGTGAGGTCAGTAGTCTGCATAATACTGAGCTTGTCATTTATTATTGGGACTCCTGGAAACTGCATCGTCATCTGGACTGTTTGTACAAAGATGAAGCAAGTATCTCTTTCAGTCCTGCTGATCTTGAACCTGGCCATTGCTGATGTCCTTGTACTGATCACTTTACCAATTTGGATTTACTCCTTTGCTGACTCATGGATTTTTGGAGTCATCTTCTGCAAAATACTGGTTTTCATCATTTACTGCAGCATGTATGCCAGTATATTCCTAATTACAGCCCTGAGCTTGGAGCGGTTACTGGCTGTGTTTTACCCTTTCACAATTCAGAGATACAAAAGAAAGGAGAAGATTTCTTTAATCATGTTCCTCATTTGGTTCCTGTCTATTACTTTTGGCATTTCTGTCATTCCATTTCAAGAGACAGAAGAAACGAACAGTCAAGTGATGTGCACGTGTCGCAGCTACTCTTCTAACAGACAGAAAGTGTCGTATCTTTTGCTGGAGACTCTTGCAGGTTTTGTAATCCCTTTTTTAATTATTTGCACTTGTTATTTGTGTGTTGCAAGAAGAATAAGCAGAATGACTTACCACTCCAAGCAGCGATCAGAACGTCTCATTGCCAGTGTTGTGGTGGCATTCATTCTGTGCTGGTTCCCTCACCATGTCTTTAACATCCTAGATATTATTTCTATTGAAATAGAACTCTCTAATGAGGAGATGTCTTTGGCACTGGATGAAATTGTGGACAAAGGAGTGTACATCTCTGGAGCACTTGCATTCATCAGTAGCTGTATTAACCCTCTGCTTTACGCTTTTGCTGCACGAAGATTTCAGAATCACCTGAGATTTGCCAAAATGTCAAAGCTGTTTGAACAGATGAGTCAAACTGTAACAGAGGAAGACAAGAAAAGAAGTTTAGTTGTGAACAAACAAGAAGATCCTTTAGTAGGCACAGACAATCTCTAACAAGGAACTCAGTGATTAATCTGTGTCATTCCTTCAATAGTCCTTTCTCCTCATACTCTCAGTTTCATCAATTAAGCAGTCAAGGGAAAACTAGGGACAGACATAAGCTTTGGGGCTTTTATTCTTGTGTGCTTTATAAGAATTGACATTGCCAATCTAGTTCAGTTCACAAGTATACACATAAGCTCAAATTGTAAGGAATACAGCATTTTTACTTTCCATCAAAATAATTTATGATTTCCAGGAAGTCTGTGTGCAGAAAACAGAAAAGAACTGCTTGTGGAAAGGAGAGACTTTGAAACTTTAAAACAAAGTTTTTCTTCAGAAAAAAAGTTGTTAGATGTTCAAAAATCCTTATATAATCTGAAGTTTTAAGAGTCCATAATTAAATTCTTGGTGTGAGTAAGAATGTTTTTAAAGTACAATAATGACACAATACTCTTCTGGGTAGATGGAAAAACTAAAGATATTTTTATTCATTACTTCATTTTGGTTTGAAAGTAATAGAGGTTGTTTACACAGTCAAGCTCATTTACTATATTATCTTGTGGTAATAGGTTTGGAAAAGTCAAATGTGAAGTGTGACAGCCCTCCAGAACAGCCAGGAGCTGTGAGAGCTCTGTGTTTATGGCAAACATCACTACAGACTGCAGGCTGTGTTTGATGGCAAACACATTGCATACTTCAGTGGCAATTCCACTACTGATGTATTAAAAATAGATACTCTGAGTACCCTCAAAATTTTTTATTCAGTTACGCTTCCAAGATGTCTATTAAATTAAGGAGGAATTGAACCAGGCTCAAGTGGTAAGGAGGGAGAGATCCTTGATACTGTTTATGTGTAAGAAAATATGATAGCAGTACAAAGTATCTAATATCAGAAGAACTTCACCTTGAAAATTAGAGTTGCTTTTAGTTCTCTCGTAGAACAGAGTGGACTTTGCCATAAGAAACTGATAAATTTAGTACTTGCAAGGACTTTAGTTTTGTGAATATATACAAACTCACTGTGAAAAACTGCACATTATCATTTGCTTTTGAAGTTTTATTTACTTGAATTGTCTAACACTTTTTATGCTTGTTTTTGTTAATTTTTAAGACAATAATTTGTAATAAGGTCAAGATAACTTCTGATTAAGAAATATATTGTAATATCCTGTACCTTGTTCTGGACAGCAGCTAAATAGCTATGTTACTCATCTTTACAAAGAAATTACAAATACTAACTAGAACTTAATTTTCCAAGTCTGATTATGTCACAGCCAAGTACATTTGAATTGTACTAATTTAGCTTGTAAACTGAAATAAACATGGGGAAGTCAAATCTTTCGCTGACATAATATTTCTCTAAACTTTGCATATGTATTTGTTATTCCTGCTTGTTATCTAAAATTCATTCTTTCTTCTCAATAGGAGAAAGGTCCACAGCAGAGAGGGCTTTCCTTCAATAGGAATCCTTCACTGAAATTAAAGAAAACTTCAACAAGTCCTTGTTTGCAGCAAACAGTAAGCAACAGATGAAACCCCTTAGACTTTACCCCATCCACCCACCACTCTTTTTCATTCCATTAATGGCTCTTCAGTTGTTATTAGTAAATTCAATATAACAACGTGACACTATCTCACAGAGAAAGCAGTAACTTTAGTTATCTACTGCATGAAAAAGTGAAGTTGTATTTCCTAAAATGTTCTTGAGATGAGTCACTCTAGTCAACACCACCACAGTACAGATGAGGAGATTTACTGTCTCATGAGTACATGAGCACTGCAACTGCACTCGAGCTCCAGGCCATGGTGAGCTCGGCATTTCACAGCTCACAGGGTGGGAAAAGGCCCAGACAAACCTTAGTACAAGCCACCTGACCAGCATTTTCCTTTCCACCAGCCTGTGCCCTGTACCCAGCATGAATGTTCTGCCTCACTGTTCAGTTCTCACATTTTCTCCATTCCTTTTTACCCATAATTGCACCATTGAAGTAAAACATGTGCTCCATCAGGGAGCTAGAATTGTCTCCTATGTTCTCATTAGTGGCCTTGGACAGCTGCAGCAACCTTAATTAATTTCACTTTTATATAGAGGAAATAGAGTTAATTCTTGCAAATGTTGGTCTGCCCAGATAAGAATCCCACTGATTTAATATTTTTGTTGACACATCTTGTGACTGGGACCATAAGGGTCAACATAGAAGTGTAAGGTGATGACATGGTTGACTGCTGCTTCCTTTGGCAGGTGAACATCAGGCCTGGCAATGCAGCCAGATCTGCCACTTCATCTATACTAATGTGCTCTATCACCAAACAACAGGGATTCCAACAGGCCCACTCAGTCAATGCACAGTGCAGTGGATCTTCTCCTCTCCTGGAGCACTGAATCCCAGCCAAACCAGGCCTAACCTAGCATAGATTTGGTCCAAAATGCTGCATCTTATGCTAATGATGCTTCATGCTTCTTGTTGATTGCCTTACATATCCATCTTACAGATTATACTGGAAGATTGATAGAAAATAAAGATTTTCCCTGATTGTTCAAGATAGATCAAAATAGTGACTTGGGGGTGAGATCAGTCTTGCCAGTAACTTGAGACACTCTTCTGGGAAAAAATGAGGTTTCATCTCATTGGAGTTCCTCTTATTTTTCATCCTTCCTAAGTCTTCCCTCCTTGTTTATGAAGTCTGTCTCTGTGGTTTCAGTGTCCAGCTATTTCTCATGACTCAGTAAGGAGCAGGGCTGAGCTGAGAAAGGGCCACTTCAGTCACCTGAGTCAAATCACCTCAGATTACACTGAAGTACAGGGAACATGTTGTGGAATCAGAGCAACACTGCTTAGGACACTGAGTACTAGGAGGAGACCAGAGAGTTTGAATTTGTAAAAATTTATAACCTTCTAACATTTATCTCTTAACATTAAAGTCTTACCCAGCCTGAAACTTGCTGTGAACATTCCATGGGTTTTCATTAGGAATTTGTCATGTTTACTGCTGCTTAAAGTGGATTCATGCTGTTATTAACAGGATTGAGGGAAAACCTAAGAACTTCTAGTTCATACATAGCAATATACAAGAAGGATAAAAAAGATCATAAAGAAAAAACATCAGCCTTGCACATTTTGTTGGCTGCTGACACCAAAACATTTCTGTAAGAGTTATAACAGATGTCTGGATGAAAACAATGAAGCTTTGTTTATATTTAGAGGCAACTCGTAATTTAAGAAGTAGCACAAGGGATATCAGAGATCCTTCTTTGCAGGCAGAGACAGGGCAACTGCACTATACTAAAGAATTGTTCTTTTCTTTAACAAAACCATCAGAACATTTTCCAGGAAGAAGTAGAGACATTTTAAAGACAGTTGAGGCTGCAGTTATGGAACTCTTATGGTTACTATTAAGAGGACTGAAAGAAAGATTTGCCTGCAGTACTTGTGTGAAAGGAATAAAAGAACCTGAACACTAACAGATGGCACAGAGACAACACAGGAATGCAAATGCTTTCACATTCAAGCAAGAGTCTGGTACAGAATAAATATTTTAGAAGATGCAGAATTTCAAGTATTAACAGCGGTGAAGATTTTCTGCATGTATTGGGAAAAGGGAATAGAAAGGAAATGTTGGGGGGTTTTGAGTGGAAAAGCATGAGAAGTCTGTCAGTTCAGATTGTTAAGAACTGTATGGACTTAGAACGAAACTGAGAAGTTCAGCTATGAAAGCCAAGCATACAAACAACAGACAGGGAAGTGAAAACTATTTTGTTGCAAGACTGTTTCCGATTTTTGTAAATTCTCTTGTCAGATCAGTTTATCACTTCAACATTTCTTTACTAGAAAACTTCTCAGTGTGATCTCCACTGGTGGCTAATAGGTTAAAGAAAAAAAAAACAATCACACAGTTTAGAGAGACATAATCCTGTCCTCTGAGAGGGTGAGGAGCTTACACTGCTCATGTTGGCATTAAGCTGGGTGTGACCAGGGCTATGGCCACTGGGATTTCAGAAACTTTACAACACTGTTTACAGTCCTACGAAAGTCCTTGCACTGACAGGTATGGAGATAAGAGAATTGTGTGCTATCTGACTCCTTCATGTCTTCTTTCCCCTTAAATCATTTATTTTAAAAGTCATTCAGGTGGTTCTTAGTAAGAATTCAACACTTAAAAGTAGATTTATTAAAGTCAAGGAAAGGTTCATATTAGAAGAAAATTATTTTTATGGAAATTGTGAAGTCAGGGATTTAAATGGAGTTAATGAAAAAGATGCTCCAAAGTCTTCCAATACAAATTAAAGAGTCACAGATCTTAAGTCAGGAATTTTATACATCTGCTACATCTGCAAAACCCATTTATTGTTCATTTAATAGAAATCAGCTATCTGACCTATGTCTTGATTGCAAAAATAAGTGGTCACACTTCAGTTTTGGCTGCAATTGAGGAGATACTAACAGTGTGTGCAACTGTACCGAGACATCTTGAAACATCAGTGTACTGTAATTAGGGATGCCCACAAAGGGAAGGGTATGTCCAGATGGCCTTCAATCAGGGGATTATTAGCTCAGGCTGCCCTTACTAGATCTTAAAGTGAAAAAGCAGACTTTTCATTTTTGCATTGTGGCCCTGTTTATGATGTAGCACATCACATAAAAAATTCAGGGCTAAATATTTCATTTTCAGAGAATCCAAAGCACCATTTATGGTCTGTCATCACCCTGGGAGTGTCACCATAGAAGTGACTACAGGAAAGGAGCGATGTGAAGATCATTCCAGTCACTGCGTTGCTGATACTGTGGGAAGACGTGGCAGTGTGGACAACCTGAAAACAAGCTAGATCTTAGCTATACTACATAACTTCAAAAGTTGCTGTAATTTAACAGTCACTGTATAATTCCCTATTGAACTTGGTCAGTACTATCAGAAACTTAGAAATCATGGACACTTTTTTAAACATTATAACTAATGCATTATGTTAGAGCCCATCAGATTTAAAAATACAGCCAAGAAGCTTCAGCTGTGCTGTAGAAGGGAACATTACAGTTAAAACTAAGGGAAGCATTTATCAGAGAGGGTTTTTTACATGTCTAGTTCTCTCCTGCCACCGTGTGGCTTTTGCATTTAAAAGAAGTTGGTCTTAATTACAATACTCTCGAAGTCACTGAAACAAGTGGTGAGGCACTTGGTTCATTGTTTAAGTTGTGAACCATATTTAAGGTTCAGGTCATTGAAGCAGGAAGTTTCACAAAAGACACAACAGTATATTAAGCATTCAAGTTCTGTTCATTTCAGTGTGACCTAGTTGGTCTTTTTCTTACTTTTCAGGAGCTCAAGGCCACATTGTTTCAAACATTGCATAAATTAGGCAAGCTGAGAATGTTTGACAGAATATAATTACCTCATGTCAGTTTGTGAAAAGTCCATGGTGAAACCAGCTTTTTTAATTATTATTCTTCCCAACAAAACCATTAATAAGCATTTTGAGCTGGACCTTGGTTCAGGAGCTTGAGTAACCCATATCTCATTCCAGGTGAAAATACTGATTTATAGGCTCTTGGTAGATTTGAGGTGCTCTCAGAAAGTTTCCAAAGGCTTTGACTTCCTTTTGGTAAATTAGGAATGGTTCTTGCAGTGTTAAAGATGTCCATGATATGAAGACCACAAAAGTGTTGCCTTTCAGAAAAAAAGGAGAAGTGTTAAGAGTAAAGCAGAACACAGAATCAGTGAGATTTGGTTGCAAATTCCCTTTTTCTCTATAGCAATGTTTAGCTTCTGCATGTAATGCTTTTAGTGTCTGTGAACAAGGCTTGGCTTAATCCTCTTGTATTTGTCACACTGAATAGCATTACACTAATTGATGAATCCTACCTTTAAAAAGATCAGAATCAGAAGGAACTGATCTTGCTTTTTAACATTTCAAGGTTGCTACTTTTTCACTCATACTTACATTCCCTGTAACTTTAATATTACATTGGAAGAATTCTCATAGAAAGGCTTCAGAGTATTTTTCCTACACCTAACCCTTTTTCTTTCCTTAATTCTTCAAGTCTCTTCACAGCTTTTCTGTTTGAGTCACAGAAAGATACTTTGCTCCGTGATACAGAAAATGACATCTTAACTTTTCACCATTGGAAATACATGGAAATTCTATGAGCACCAGAGCTAGGAAAGCATAGACTGTTCTGATCACAAAGATGTTATCACACACTGCACTGAGAATTTACCTGCTTTAGGTCACTGAACTTTGGCTTGAGTTAACCAGACAATTAAATAGCCCAGTGGAACTATTTGATTGGCCATGTGATACGATCTTTCATTTCATTTAGATGAATGCCATTGGATGAACGAAGTTAAATATTTCGCATCCTGAGCACAAAAGCAAAAAGGGAAAAAATGCTTGGTATGTGTTTAAAAACATAATTATGCATTTCGCAACAGCGAATTCATACTGCACTGGCTATAGAGTGCTTGGTTCCTTGTTGCTGCATAATTTAACACATAAATAGAGGGGTACTGATGTTATTTTAATGTTTCAAGTTACTGGTGTTATCCACAAATATTAAGGTATATCAAAGGGAATGAAACTGCTTAAACACTCACAGAGCATTTTCGTGCCCTGTTTCCCAGCAGGTGAGGTGAGCAGGGGGTGAGCAGGCCTCAACCTGACCTGATGGCACGGTCTGGTTTACACTGTTCTCACACACCAATTCCACCTTACAGAAATAGGGGAGATAACAGCCCTTTCTGTGCTTCAGCTGCTTTCATAGTTTCTTGGTTCCTCAGTGTTTGTGCCAGCCTGGAAACACCATTTCTGGAGGAGCTGGGCTCTGCCACCCCAGGCCAGGAGCTGCCCCTGTGGCTTCCCCCTGTGCCAGCCCCTCCAGCTCTGCAGTGCTGAGCTGAGTCCAGGTGTGCTCATCTCCAGCTCTTCTCCAGCATGTCAGAGTAGCACCAGGAGACAATGGCAAGTAGATACACCTCCAAATGTCCTTGCCATTGCATTTTTGTGTGCCAAGGAAATCCCTCCTCATTTTCTATATTTACAGACAAAATTAACCCCAGAGTATGGCATTGCTAAGCATGGGAAGTTTCATTCAGGCTAAGTGTGAACAAACATTTCACCTTATCTGCTTCAGCCAAAACCACTTCCTTTTCTTTCTACTTCTTCCCCTTTCCATACATAAAGTAGCTCACCACCATTCCTGTTTAGGGAGAAGTGTGATGGTACCTCTGATCCCTGGTATGGGTGTAATTGGGAGGTAGAAACATGCCTCAGGTCAGTATTTTTCTGCAAAGTGAACAAACAAACAAAATCAAAACCAAAACAAAACAACTTCACAGGAAACCCAATTTGATATGTCTGAATCAGAAGATAAGGATAAGCCTCTGAAGCTAGCAACTTCCCATATTTTGATTAATATTATAGTGTATTCAATTCTGCAAAGAGCTGTATTAAAGGAACAGTAATTACTAAAAAATCCAATGGCAGGGAAAACCTAAGGATTTTTCTCTTTTTCTATAACATCATGAGCTGCTTTGAACAGTTAATTATCCTTAAAATATGTTGTTTAAATGCTAACTCTAGAGGTGTAATTAATGATTACATGTTGGCAAATAAATGATACAGCATAAAAATATTTTTTATTCAAGGAAGAAGGATTTGAACCTGTATATAAAGAGGCTCAGGAAATAAGAAATTGGGAATGGAGAGGATTCCATTTAATCCATGAGAAATTAGGGGGATGCCATGGTGAGAAAGGCAATGAAAGTAAAGAAATATTTCTCTACTAAATCTAAAGCTGGCCTATAGAAACCAGGGCTGCAGGTGCTCATGGAAATGAGGAGTGTTGCAGGAATTTTAAAACAGTATAATTTTATTACCAGTTATCCAGGCTAAGGCAATGACATGAAGTAACCCAACCTACTGCCTGGGGACAGGAGTCAGGGGTCAGGAGGGCACTCCTTTTAGTGCCACAACATTACCTGTATCTCAAAAGAAGAAGTTTGTTTGTGGTATTTTCTCAGTAGAATTCCCATTCCTAGAAACTTCAGATGGTTGATGATTCCAGACAAGGAGTTCCATTTTGTATTTAATATAAAACATTCCTGTAGAAATTCCATCATGCCTCAAAAGGAAAGCCAAAGGGCAGAGCAGATTGCAGGACTGCCCTGGTGAACTGAGAGCCAGCAAAGCCCCTCTGCACAGCCAAGACACCCTGTGCTGTCTGGGCTACCTGCCTGGGCTGTTATTCCTCCTGGCTCACAGCCAGGAAAACACAAGGTGAAGGGATATCCCCAAGGCTACGCAATAAATGTCAGGGTAAGGATAAGAGAACTGTAATAATGTTACCATAACTAAGTATAGGGCCAACAAAATTATCATCACACAATGCAGGGGGGCAAAAATTTATTATTAAAATACTCATGCCTTTTAATAGAATTAGTATAAAGTCTATAGGAATTAATACCAGATAGGAAGGTGTGTAGGAAGACTTCTAAAGGAAGGTCGACTTCTTAAACTAGTATGTAACTAAACTTAGCAGGGTTTTCCAAGTGGCTTCATGGATTGAGAATAAGGGAGAAATAATAACAGAGAAATTTACATCAAAATAACACATCAAAGTTTCAAAATTAATATTTTCTCAGCGTACAGTCAGAATGAACAATGTATATATATATAAAGTAAATATTAAGCATGTAAATATTGGCATTTACAGACAAAGCTTCTCACAACTTAATTAAAGTAAAATTCTTAGGTTTTGATTGCAAAAGTGTCTAAAGATGTTTTAAACAAAAGCAAGGAATATATAGTCACAGAACAATTTGAAACAGCAATTTTAGTCTAAAGAAATAATTTTGCAGAAACTGAAAAATAGAAGTCAGACTGGAATCCCAGGTTATTATCTCTTGCATTTACAGGGAAGATCACACACAAATAGTTATTTTACGTCCATCATGTGTAAACCCTCCTTTAACAAATGAGCCCAGGGGCTACCCTAAGATGTCTTAGAAGGCCACAGAACAAAAGGACTGTTTATATTCTAGTTTCACACTAGAACAAAAAATGTTTGTGGACTCAGACTTGCAGCAAGTTGGAAATGCACCCCAAAGCCTAGCACTTCTCACTGAAAATATAAACTTTGATTTTTAAAATTAGAATGTTTAAGACACCAGTTGGATTCTTTTTTTGTGATTATTTTGTGTGTGTGTGTGTGTGTGTATTCTTTGTGTTGTGATTTGGGGTTTTAACATCAGACCTCTAAAATTATGTTTCAAATCGGTTGCATGTTTTCCACTTAGATGTAATGAGCATAATAGCATAGGACAGATTTTTTGTAGATTAGTTTAATTCTGGGCAAATTATACTTCAGAGAAGCCAAAGAAGGTGAAGGCTACATCTCTTCTAACTCTATCTAAAATGGATTTCCTTCTCAGTCTACAGCATATTTATCTCGGGTATTACCTCAGTTTCAGGTATTTATCATGCACAGCTTTCTTCAGGAATTTAAACTTTGTCTCCAAGTCAGACTGCCCATTATGACTCGTTGCCTTTAGGAAAAGCAATGCGGTGGGAGGCTGGGTTTGCTCCTGTCCCAGTCCTGGCTTTGCAGCTCCCCATTTTCCCCTGTCAGGCAGCAGCTGAGCTGGGCAGGTGCTGCAGGGGACACACAGCTTGATCACTCAGCCTTCCCTTTTATGTAACACGCCTATCTCAGTGCCTCTGGCACTTACTTCTTTTATAACCTGCAATATTCACATATTCACCAGAGTACAGAGAAAATGATACCTATTTACAGAAGGCTCAGTGAGCTGATGAATCATCATTTCACCTTTTGCTCAACCAACACAATGAACAGGTGAGCACACGAGCTGTGTCTGTGCACACGTCTTTGCGTGCCATACGTAGTGGTTTAGGGACACACTGGTTTACAGAGAGAGTTATGCTTTTTCACAGGATAAATAGATTGTTTTACCAAAGTCAATCAAATAGATTTGTTATAAAAGCAAAGGAAATCCCTAATTGTGCAAGGAGTTTGTTCCTGCATAACTGTTGCTTGCATTATTTCCTCTCATTGACTCTAATATGACCCCTCCCAAGATTAAAATTAAATATGTGCTGAATGTTCAGATTTTCAAATGAATGAGAGTATAAAAATCTTGCCAAACAGAAAGCTGGTTTCAGGGATTTTTTTTCTTTTGGAAAGGTTTCCTAAAAAGTATTTTATTTTGCCTGATGATATTTCTGATGCCTACAACAGTTTCTTCACAGGTACAGTCAATGCCATGTGCATATTGAAATATGAGATGCATTTGCTATTGAAAGATATTGAAAAGTTGTAACTTCTAGAAGAAAATAATTTTGTATATAAAGAATGAAGGGCCCAACATGGTTGCCTACCCTGAATACATATATAGTGTACACAAGTTCCTGTTGGCTAACACAGTATCATAAAGTCCAGTTGTGTGCAGTAAGAGCACGTAACAATTTAGAGAAAAACAGATTGCAGAGCATGTGATGTGCTGCATGTTCACACCCAGCACACCCTGTAGTAGCTTGTTTGTGCATCTGTACCTACAGGCAGTAGAATCCTTGCTTCACCTTTGGCTTAAACTTCATTTAGTAGGGGCAAGCAGCCTGGATATCAAGAATAGGGTAAAAAAGTAGTATTAAATTGGCTAAATTTAGTGTCAATACCATACAAAGCTTTCCTGACTAAGGTATATTGAAGTATATAAGGTATATTAAAGAAGGAAGGAATTTTTAATATATAACCAAAGTCTCTAGAAAGAAGAAAACAGTGAACACCACTGAGAAGTGAAAATTTGAAAATGCAGATTGCCATCTATTTGCATAGAGGAAGGTTTGGAGGCTAAAAATAAACCCCAAGCAGATGACTTGCCCAATTTCCTTCCTAAACTAACTTCTTATAGTATAAACTTCCCACCTTCATTTTCCTCAGTCTAAATCCAACCTTCAGAGCAAGCTGGAAAATATTCTATGGCTTTCAGTGACTTTTTTCCATTGTTATTTGGCATCTCTCTCAGTATTCCTTTTGTTCAGATTTCCAGGTGTGTGACTTTTTTAAATTTAATTTTTAGTATTAGTTTTTATTCAACTCATCCACTCAATATTAATCTGATGCTTTTTTTCAATGAATGACTGTTTATAATTCTTCCCACTCCATCATTTGTATTAGCAGTATATCTTTTGTTCTCATTATTAGTCCTCTTCTAGCTATAGAATTGTGTTTGCATTCTTCTGTAGTTGCTTTGGCTACATCTGTTTGAATTTTCCTCTGTGAATGTTGTTTGCTATTGGACATCAAAGTTTTCTCCTGCTTTCTGTATAACATTTAATTTGGGGTATTTTTCCAATGACAATTTCTTCTTCTATTTCAGGAGAGTTCTTCCTGAAAACAAAACAAAACCACAGGTGGTTGTAACAGAGCAAGGAAAAAACCTCAGAAAAAGTAAGAGACAACACTTTTCATCACATCAGCCTTGTTCGTTCATTTGTTTAACCCCTGTCAAATAGGCTGAGTCAGAGATCTGACTTTTTCCTGGTTTTATGAATCCAGCCAAATATCTGGTTCAGGAGATGCTTCCATGACCCAAGGGATTTTAATTTCTGCAGCTCTGTAGCATCTTAGATCTGTAGCTCCACAAAGAGGAGAGCCCTTCTCAGGGGCAGGGCCATGTCCCTGTGCCACAGATCCCAAAGCTCCGCAGATCCCGTGGCACAGGTGCCTCAGGGCAGGGCTGTGGGAACGTGCTGGGCCTGGGGGATGGAGGGGCTCAGGCTGGGCCTGGCACTGAGAGGTGTCTGCTTTCCAGTGAGGGGAGGGAAGAAAAGAGAAGCTGCAGCACTGCCCAGCAAGTGTATGGAGGGTTGGCTGTGAGAAGGTGTGTTTGGAGCAATTGTGTAAATCTCTTTTGTAGTGCATGAAACTTGGTAGGTCTGAAAATGACTTACAGATTTTTATACACCTGAGTTGCCTGTCAGATAAGCATTCTCTCTGATTTTACAGACAGAAAATGTAGTGGATTAAGTAACCTCTGCACAAATTTTTGGAACCACAGGAGGTAATTTGGAAATAGAACTGACTTTCTGATTCCATGGCAGCTTTTTCCACATTAGGTTGTCTTTCTCAGGCCTTTTTGGAGTACAGGTTCTTTGCATTGTGTTCTTTTTACATCTCCCTGCTGACCATTCCAACATACATCAAAAGCTTGAAACTTTTTTCTCCTACATCCATCATCTTGTTTCCTCTTTCCCTTGTTTTCCCAGCCACAGTTTTCAGTCATTCAAGTCCCCTCTATGAGAAGATTTACAGCTCCATTGTCATACTGGTGCTAGAGGAAGGAAACTCACAAATATTGGAAGAGGAATTAAAAGATGACTTTGAGGTACTGTATCAGTGAGACACTAATACAAGTCCTGCTAACCCTGTGTCTTGTAAAACTGTGCCATAAATTTTCCTTCTGTCTTAACTTGAACTCACAAATGAAAGTAGATTCACATAATATTTGACAACAGAAGCAAACTTGACAAACAGCTGATTAATTCTGCTCAGTATTTTGTATGTCTGTTTTTGTGACTTTCATCTTCATAAATCCATGACCTCATGAACAAATTGAGCAGTCCTTCTAACTACTTAATTGATCCATTTTGTGATTGTCTGTGAATTGTCCTTTAACACTGTGAGAGCTGCTGCAATAACGAAGTTTGTTATTTGTAAACTACCGCCTAACCTTTGCTGAGTAGGCCATAAGTGTCTTCGGAAAAGTAATGGAAGCTTTAATGTCTATTGACCCTGCACTCCCTGGCATATTAAGGCAGGAATTCTAAAGCATTCCTTGTTAGGAATTCTAAATCCTAACAAGGGATTTATCAAAGTATTAGCCATAAAGAGTTACCTTCTCTTCTGGGCCCATGGACACCGGAAATGCTTCCAGTGTTGATCATTAACACAGTAGTACTAAAAGAATTGTTTTGCTCTATGAACATTCAGAGGAGTTTTAATTTGCTAACATGAGAGCCTGCAGGTCTACAGATTCCCCTGAAAATATGCAAAAATGGCATACATTCCCTGCTGCTGGAACAGCCCTTTTCCAGAGTGCATATCTGCGTATGCACAGAAAATACATTAGAAATCAGAACAAACTGAGTTTCTACTTATAAAATTCAGAGATTCATTATTTTCTTTCTTGTGCAGTATAATATAGAATCAGATTAGTTTCTTATGGTGAAGCTTATTTAATCTGATAGAGTTTGGTCTATTACATTTTCTTTCCTGTTTTACAGATGACTGAATTTTTCCCTTGGGATATGGAGTAGGATTGAAGTAAAACAGCAAACTTTAGTCCTTCAAGTTTCTGCCAAAGTAAAGTAGATAAATGTAAAATTTACTATATTTCACTAGTAGCTTTAAGGAAAGAACAACTTTGCTGCTAAATATAGTTAGACTCAGTATAGGTTTGAAAAAATATAAAAAGGTGAAATGTGCACAGTGCTGGTATGAATATAAATGTGAATTAGGCAGCTCTGCTCTTGGCACATGGGTATTACTTTATATGAGGAGAGACACAGCAATAGTCAGCTTTCTGTCTCATGAACTTAAAACAATGATTTATTTAATTTAGTACATTGCAGTGGTTGCAGAAAGCTAATTTAATGCTGAAAATAAGAAACAACACAGAGCAACAAGGCTGGTTATTTGCATACTTAGTAGACTTGCTGAAGCTGGAAGTATCCAGTGTTTATGGTATCAAATCCCCTGCATGCAATCTCTCTCTCTCTCTGTCTCTCTCTCTCTCTGTCTCTCTCTCTCTCTCTCTGTCTCTCTCTCTCTCTCTCTCTCCATTAACTGGCAGTTCTCCGTAAACATCAAAGTATAATAATATGTCTCAAGGTTGGATTTTAAGTTGAATACTAATTAATTTGAGCAGGGTTTTCTAGATTTAAGAGGTAGGGTGAAAGAAAGGTTTAGACATAAATAAATAAACAAGAAGCAAAACCTGGCATCTAGCTGAAGTGTGGGGATGGCAGGTGAAAATGTGGAGGACTGACCTCACTGAGGCCTATAAATGGAAGGATGAGGTGGGGGCAGGAGGAAGATGATGTTAACAGAACCTCTGACTGATTTTAACAGCATTTTTTGATAAATTTAATTTAAAACATGTCTGACCAGTGTGTAAATGGGTCTTGCACACATTCTGATTAGTTTTGGTGGTGTTCTGGTTACTGCCAAAACAAGAGCAGATTGTGCACACTCAATCTGCAGAAATGTTTAAGAAATCAGGAATTTGGCCTGTGGATGCACAGGGTGTTTTCTCAGCGACAAAGGCAGTTTAGAAGGTGAGCTCACTTGGTCTCTCTCTCTCCAGGTACATGGTCCTGGTGATGGAAGTGCAGCTGTTTGTGAGCCTACATGGTTACACAGATCAGGGAAATTGTCTCTTTTGAAAGTAACCCTTTTTCTTGGTGTTAACTAAATCCTTGATATTCTAAGAAAAAGGGTTATTTTTAATACAGATCAGTTACTTGTTATGTTTCATCATGCAGCCCCACAGCAGTTGTATGAACCATTGCATGGACCCCAGACTGGGGACAGGGAACTCCCTAAACAGACTTTGCTACAGAAAATACAGAATATCAAGACAATCCCTTCCTTGAAGCCTTTGAAAAGTAGATTTCTGTTTTTCACAGTTTCTCAGTGTAGAAATGTGCTTTATTGTTTCTGTGGAAGCCACTAGAGAGCAGCAGATACTTCAAGAGTGGTCAGTCATAAACGTAACTGATAACTGACATCAAGATGATCAACCAGGTAATTAGAAGAAAAGAAATTAGAAAAAGAATTAGAAAAAAAGAAGCAGAACTGGGACACTACTTGCATGATTTTCCTGCAGATGCATTCTGTTTGTTTGCTTGGTATATTTGCAAGTAGATAGAACACATTTTCAGGTGTAGTTCTACAAGTTATTTTTTTTCAGTGACCTCCAAAATTGTATATATTCCATTCACAAGTTGAAGTAAGTGCTTAATCATCATCTTCACAAATAACAGTTCACCAGTTTGAAGGGCAGGAAGCGTAAGAACAAATCATTGCTAGTGAAAAGTTTCTCTAATTGTATGTTAGTCACTTTTTAAACACAGAGTAGATTACAATCTGGTGTGTCACTAAAAATTTTCATAGGTATTGCTCATCCTTCAGAGTTCTTGCTGGAAAAACTGATTCCTCTGAACTGTCCAATGATACTCAGCATCAGCAGAGGTGAAGCTGGAAGGATGTGGAAGTTAAGTCTATCCTGGACCATTACAGATTGTGCCATATTTCCTCTGTAGACAGATTCAGCCTTTAAGAATGTAAGTTTACACCTTTTAAAATTACTTTCTTATGTAGGTCTTCAGGATAGGATCAAAAATATGTATGATAAAGCTAAATGAGTTGGTTTGATTGTGAAGGTTCCATGTATGCCCCAAGCCAGCTCTGCCATGGCTGGGGGGCAGGAGTCCTCTGCTGTCCTGAGAACAACACCAACACTGGCAGTCACAGCATTCTCCTAGCCCACTGCTCACCCCTCATCTTCACTGGGGAAGAAAGGAAGAAGATTAGAGATGACCAGCAGTTCTACTGGGGATAAATGGCAAATAAGGAAAAAAATGAAAAGGGGAATTTTAACATTGCCTAGTGAAAAAAAAAAAAAAGGACACAAGCTCATTTAATCTTTGTTCCACCATACAGGGTGGACTCCTCTGTTGTCCAAATTAGAAGGATGCAAAACCTGTATAACACCACTCTGTAGGGAAGACTATTGGATTGGGTTTTGTTCCACAATCCCATTTGCATCCCACAACTTCTTGGGAGTCCAGATATTTAATAATTTTGTTTCTCAGATCTTCCCACCTTGTGAGAATGTCCCTTACTACAAGCCTGGGATATCAAGAAACAAGAACAAAGCAGTGACTACAGCAGTATTCTATATCATAACACAAATAATACTTCTGAAATGATTTCACGATTCTGGATTTATGAGATATTATTTAAGAACATTATTAAATCATCTAAAACAATGAAGCTTGTGTCACCTGAAAGCAATTTTGCATTCTGCAACAAAAACCCCTGGTTGCAGAAAAAACCCTGGTTGCAGTTAACCCCCTGGGTTTCAGAAGTGCAAAAAGAGATTATTTTTCTTTGGGGTTCCACGTATCTTTGGTAGAAGTGTAAACTCTTGCAAATTTGGTTTCCCAGTTTCAGAGTATCCCTTTGGCCCATTGTTTTGATCTCTTGAAAATGCGCCCCCAAGTAACAGGAAACCTCAGTGTTTCAGTGAGTGGGATCGCAGGCTCTGCAGTGACTCTGCCTGGGCATACCACACATATTTGCCTGCTCCCAGGTGGGGCAGCTGCTCTGCCCTCGGGGCAGGGCTGGGGATCTGCGGCTGCGGTGGAAACGTGCCCGCTGCAGCGAGTAATTAATTACTGGGGGGAAGAACTTCCCCAGCGGCTTTAGCCAGGGGAGCGATTAAGGCTTTGTGTCAATTTAGGATGCAAATTAAAAGAATCAGCTGAAAAACCTTTTCTCAGAATCCTAACCAGACTGAACAAAATGGTTGGAACTCTTTGGAGTTTAAAGTTTTAGGTTGCCAGAGGAATTTTTAATTAAATACTTTAAATATAGCTTTCCTTTTTTGATCACTAATCTTCACATGTGAACTAGCACTTATGCTGCCGACTCTTCTTGATATTTAGTAGAAAAAACTAGTGGGAAAAAAGCTGACTCATATTTATATCAGTCTATCATCACAAAATGGTTAGACATAATTTTTTTCAGAACCCAAAATTTCTGTGTAAACCTGAAGTCCTTTACATTACATTTTCACATAAATATAACAAAACATTCGAGCACCAAGTTTACATAATGAAGCATAAACAGTGGCAACAACTAGAAGGCCCATAAAATTAATTTTATAATTATAAACAATAGAAGCAAATAGAAGCTATTTAAAAGCCCTTATAAATCATCTTATAATTAGGTTTTTACTTTGCTAATATATATTCAGTCTTTCATATGTTGAATGTCTTTTATATGATATTAAGTGTACTGTTTGAAGTGTATGACTCAGGTTTTTATAAGACACTGATTGAGATCCCTGTCTTCCCCAGGTGGTTGTTTAACCTGGGTCAGGCTGGGGTCTCTCAGGGACCAGTTCCACAGCAATTTAGGATGCCCAAGATGAACTGTGTCAGTGCAGTGGTGGCTCCATCACTCCCATCCCGTGTTCTTATCATTTTGACTGTCAATGTCCAAGGCAATTTTTGATGTAACAGCAAGTTTTTTAATATAACTAATTTTATGGAGAAAAAAGTCTCAGTGACTGGTATTAAAGCAGTTTTTAGTCATTAAACAAGCCACTAAGTGAAAAGGGAAATTTTCAGAAGCTGTCCAGATATTGTAAAAAGGGAGACTGGGGAATGAATTTGTGGCTCTTTTCTTGTAATATATAAGAAATATATAAATTTCTTCAATTTTAAGTGTTGAGCTCTGTTGAAGCCAATCAATTCTTAAAAGCTGCATAAAAGAATCTTCATGAAAATTATTTTTTAACTACAACATTTTCATAGAAAACACTGTTCTAACCCACTTTATTTAAGAGCACAGTGAAAAATAATTCATAGAAGACTTGTATAGTTTTAATCATCGGCTTTGATAGAATTAAATAGACTAACTTTTTCCAATTTGTATTTTAATGGAAAAAATGAACTGCTTTGGTTTCCTATTTGGATGTAAATTTTAGTATAAAAAGTCTTTCTGACAACATTGGATCAGTCTGATGAAAGTGGCAGCCTCTTGGGAAAAGGCAAACCTGAGATTTTTCCTGCCTGAAGTCATCAAAAATCCCTGATTCCATATGGAGAAATGTCATTCCAGGTGTGTCATCAAATTCCATGGGGATGATTACATTTCCTACCCAAATTCTCCCCTTTAATTTCCATTAGACAAGGTTTCCTGCACTCTCTGTGTCAGCCTGTGTGCTGCTGGTCCCTCCCTTCAGGGAACTCAGTGCCACCTCAGGGGTGCCCCCACTGCAGGAGGCACAGGCAGGTCCTGCAATCAGGGGGTGCCTCGTAACGGCTTTGCAAAATTTCCTTTCTGTCTGGATGGTGGAAATCACAAGCAATGGAAAGGTGAGATCCTGCTATTATGAACAGACAGAGCATGGGAGTAGAGGCTCAGAGGACATCATTTCACATGATAATAGTCAGTATTCAGTAGTGTGATAACAGTCAGTACTGCAAATGTGACACAGGTAACAAATACTCTGAAAGGCCACAAAAGCCTAATAAAGAGCAGCTAATACACAGACCCTTGATTTGCAGGAGATTGACCATCAACACTTAAAAGTCATTTCCGACAAGTTTTGACTAGTGAACTGTCTGGCTGTAGCTGGGGAGGAGATAATAAATCAAATCTAGACAGCTCAGTCTCCTCTGTCTCTACCCGAGGGCTTCCTGACGAAGGGAAACATCTGCTGTGTAACAAAACTGGTGATCCCCAATCCTTGGTTGGAACAAAGATCATGGAATATATTGGATAAAATTAAAGTAGTTTTGCCACACATTCCTATGGTCCACTCTGACTGATCAGTGTTTGCTGTCACATCAGGGTCTAAGCAAAGTTCAGGCTTTTCCTGTAGATTTTTCTTGAGTTGCTCTCCCCTTGATCCAGCAAACTATGCAGCTACTTCCCTGTGATATGATGTTCTTGAGGAAAGCTGCAGCCCTAGGTGAAGGAATAGAAAATAATTAGCTCAGTACTTCTGAATTCTCACACTGTGTCAAGAACAGCACAGCATTTTTGAGGTGTTTTATGTTCTTGCCTTCTTGTTTTCCCTTCCTTCATGTTCTAAGTTTAAGACAAGAAAAAAAAAAAGGGAATAAATAATCCTGTTAGAACCTGAGTTTGGACAACAGCATTTTTGAGGTGTGATGAACCATTTAGTTGAGAGATTAACCAGGAAAAAAGGCAAAATGTAGCATACTCTGAGATATTGGCGTAGGGTTCACAACGTCATTGAAGCGTAAGTTGAATATACAGACAGGGTTATGGTGAATTTTGGAAAGCAACCTATGTTACACTCAGTTATACTGGCTAATACTCTGAGAAGAGAGAGTTTCTTCTTTTTTACATCATAGGCTTCATATGGAAGAATCTCAGAAGATCAGGACCAAATAAATAAACGTAATTCTAATTAGCATAACAGAAGGCCTATCCACGGTACACACACAGCTGCTCTGTCAGAGTTAAGGCTTTTGAAACCATCAACAGGGAGGCCGCCAGGGTAATTACAGTGTAATTCGGTTCTTACCATAACAAAGGCCCAAATATCACACTTGATTGCACCAATCTTATTATATACAAAAAGATTTATGGATGAGTACTGCAGATTGTGAATCTCTGTTCTTCTGTACTTACCAGTGTTGTCCAGAGAATCTGAAGGCGCTCAGAAACTTTTTCCTATACAGCTCGATTAACCCTGGAGATCACCTGGGTGGATGCCGGTTACCAGCGCAGGGAGCAGCAGTGCCTTCCTATTGATACAGGGCTCAAAAGAATCTCAGACAAGTCTCATTCACACTGACATTTCTGATGGTCTGATTTTACCTGTAAGCCTTAAGATCAACGCACATTATAAATATTTTCTGATTTCAATGACAAGTAATATCTCACATTAAGATGATAATTTCTTGCTTTCCAAAACTGAAGAGGTGGATTGTTGTAATATTTACAGAAAAGCATTGCCCTCAGACTGTAACAGCAAATCAATTGCTATTTCTCTATTTTATTTTGAAATACAGTATTTAGTGTAACTGGGGAAGAGATGAGCTGTGCAGAATGAAGATGAATTAAACATGGGCCCTTTGTCCAGGGGGCTGCAGCACTGAATGCCACTGACAGGCACTCAGTGCTCTGAGCAGCACCAGCACAGCCCTTGCCAGCCGTGCCGAGCCCTGTTCGAGGCCTGGGGAGCTGCTCCTGGGCTGAGCTCCCTGACAAGGAGCAGTGAGAGCTGGGCTGGCTCCGTGTGTTGGGAGGCCCTGGAGACCCGGGGACTGTGGCACAGGCTGCTGCTCGGCCGGGAAGGGCTAACCCTGCACTACCTGAGGGCCCACATGGAGCACATTAACAAGGCAGGGGGTGCTCTGGGAGTCCCCTCGAGCAGCAGGAGGAGATGGGGCCAGAGATGAACCTGGAGAGGGACAAGCTGCCCATGGCAAAGGTACATCTGCAGAAGAGCTGAGGAAAGGGCTCAGGGGCTCAGAGCTCAGCTGAAATGGGCTCTTGAGACTGCAGGCAGGTTAATGTCTTCTAAAGATTTCCAAAGGCAGTCTAGCTAGTCTCATGACTCTGGCATCTGCAATACCTCTCTCTACTGATTAAAATGAAAGAACAGCTGAAAACACTTGCATAGTGCACTAGTTTTCCTGGGGACAGTTGCTGTATTTGTTAGAGTCTTGTGGTAGGTTCACAAATCGTAGATTTTTTGAAGTTATGAATGGAATAGGAATTCCTAGAAGACTTTCACCTTAGAAAATTGGAAACCTTGCATCTATTTAGTATGGGAAATTTGTAGCATCTTTAAAGGATGAATACATAAGGTCAAAGATGAAAATATCACTGTCAGGTTTTTTTTTCTTCTCCCCTCTTAGTGCACTTGGGACAAATCAAGCGCCATGTGGCTATTTCTTCTTTCTCTGCTCTGCTTTGATGCATTTCCTGTAAGCCATTACCAGAATGTCAATGTTGCAGGATTAAATCAGCTTTTATGGCACAGAGGTCAATGTTTGCGGCTTGTTGTCTTTCTGCTGTCTTTGTTCATCCTTGATCACAGGCCAGCACGTGGTGCGGAGCATCTCGGACAGCTCCGAGCAAGGTACGGGCAGCGCAGGCGGTTATAGCTCAGGGTGGCTCCTACAGAAACCACTAGAGGCTGCTCGATAAACGCAGCCCCACTGCTTGGTCCCTTGAGGAGCGTGGATGAGATCATGCGTAGACTCGAGGAAAACTAACACAGCAGTTACCTAAAACACAACATGTTCTTCCTGGATGAGATAGTTACGAGATACAAGATTAGAAGTTAAAAAAAAAAGGAGCTTTCCTTTCTGATTTGTAGGTCATTTTATGTACGGGTTATAAGTGTTACCAGTTGAAGACAAGATCTTGCTGACTGATGCTATTTGTATTATACAAGGGCCATTCTGCTCGATGAAACTGAGGGGTGAAAAAAAGAAAAATTATGCACAGGAACACGTTGGAACTCCAGAAAAAATATCAAGGGATTTCATCCTTGTCCACCCTTCTGAATAACTGCTTGGGGAGGAAGGATAGGAGGGAGCATGTGTATAAATACTTGCATAATTTACATTTTAAAAAGTTATCTGTGTATATATAAATACATTTGCATGTTGGTGAGGAAAGATTTCGTAACAAATATGCCCTCTTGTTTCCATAACACACTGGAGTTTCTTGTTTAGCTCAGATGAGAAAGAGAAACTTTCTGTTCACTGGCACTGCTGTCTCTTCAATAGCTCGACCAACAGAATACTTCATTTTGATGTTTAAAAAGATCATACAGGGTGTCATTGTAGATATTGTACTAAACCCTGAATACCTCGCAAAATGGTGCCCATCTGAATCCCGACACTTTCATCAGTAAATTTAGTATTGTGGAGCTGAAGGATCAGCAGTCAGAAGGTTACCAGTAGCTCAGTGCTGATTCATCTGGGGTGTTAAATGTTGCATTAGTTAAGCAACAACAATTGAGAAAGAAGCTGTTTCCCAGAGATTAAGAGGTGATGGGGAAGACTCGATGGCCTGAGGCTGCTTTTGTTCTTAAAAGGTGGGGATGGGGAGGAAAAAACTGCATGGTATTTATTCATGAGCAAAACTGGTTAACAAATAGGGACAGGATGTTTATAAACAAGGCAGCAGTTCGAAGTGTGTGTCTGTGCACAGCGCTATAGATGCATGTTCAGAACTGTCCGAGGGGAACACTCAAAATACACGTGCTTGCGCATCTGATACGTTGAAAAGATCTGTCCTTCATACCATCAGGTTGCTGTGATATTATGGGAAAGAAACACTGATATTCTTGTTCAAGACCTGTTTCCACTTCAGGCATTGATGGTGTAAAAAAACGTAAGGATAGTGCTGTACTATTTTTCCTCAGCTTTTCCTTCGTCTGTGCTCTTGCTACCACTCTCAAAAGATTTGAAAAATGTAAAATTCCAAAAGTAATTTGAAGGACCCTTAGGCTGAAATAGTTGCTGTGAGTATTTCAAAATACTGCTAAGTAGCTATGAGTGCATGACCCATTAACTAATGAAGAATTTGGCTGCTTAGTGTTTATTCTCAGTTTACTGCTTTGTCTCCTGCATCTAAAGTAAATTACTGTCATGTCTCTAAATCAATATGGTCTATACTAATCTCATTAGGATGTATGCCATAATACTTTAGTTAAGGAATTTCCTTCAGGAAGTCTGTTCTTATGTTACTGTCATACTAAAATGTTTGTTTGAAGGACCCTCTAAGGGCATGATATCTCGATCATTCCTCTTCACAGCAGTACTTGCAAAAGCAGCTTATCGTTAAAATGGCATTTCTGGCCCCAACGAACCGTCAAAAAAAAAAAAATTGTGAAACTGCAACTTAATTCAGCTAAAGGAAAGCTGGGGAGTCAAGGCTTCTGAAAATTCCCTGAAAAATTTACTTGCCAAAACAAGTTCTAAACTCTTGATCAGCTCTTTACGGTGTGTCAGTGATGAGGAAGAGGTTGTTGCATCATGGCTTTGGCCAGTCTCACGATCTGCTGAAAGGAGGAGACTCGTTCCCCTCACCCCTGCCCATTGCCCGTTTATTTACAGAGGCTCTGGCAGGAGCAGACTCTGCAGAACTGCCAGCCTGGCTGGTGATTAAAACGTGTTTTACTGCTAAATTAACAAGTTGCATTGGCTCAGCCAAAGTCTGACCACAACTACAGCAGGTACAAAGAGATGGGAAAAAGAAGTGTGGGGAAGCAAGAAGGACCTCCCATTTGTGTCAGGAAGCTGCCAAACCAGCTTAGCTGAAGGATTGCATTTCAAATATTGTGTTTGGAAATTGTGCCTGAAAAATTTTAGATTTTTCTGAACAGAGTTTAAGTTCAGAATTCAATTCAAATTTGCAGATGGTCATGTGAGCCTGTTGTCTGATAACTGTCCAAACCCATTTTAGACCTTGTTTTAGTGTTCTAACAAATTGAAATATTCTTTTTCTCTTCCTGCCTCATTGAGACAAAATATACAGGAGTGCAACTTTATCAGGAGTGTGTTTGTCCTCTTGCCTTGGCTGTATCACGCAGGCACTGCCCAAGACGATTTTCAACAATGACTTAACTCTGGGTGGGCTATAAACAAAAATGCCTGTTTGACAACGAAAAGAGAAAGAATATCCATGGGCTCTTTGAGGCTTCTGTCTATCACCTCTGTATTATGAAAGTCTTGTATCAAATTCCCACATATCATTATTATATATATATAAACATACATATTTTATATTTAAAATTGGATGTGTTTATTATCCTGTGGTTTTCTTTGTAGTGCAAAAGAAGTGTGAGACTTATTACTGTTTGAACATGTCTACTGTACTTTTTAGATACACCTACTTGTTTTCATATTCTTCTCCAGGGTAAAAAAATTCAAATTGACCCGAAGAACACACAAATCTGAGGGAAAAGAGAAAAGTCTAATCATTGGGTAAAATTTGACTGTCATCTTCCCAAGACATTAAAGAGAATTATGGGAATTAGACTGAAGACAGCAAAGAGAAAAAGAAGACAAAAGATGTGCAACTGTGAGAAGAGATTTCTTTTATAACGCTTCATAAAACGAACAAAAGCAAGAACCTCTTCACATGAAGTTAGTCATATAAGGCTGACTTTGCAAATCTGATCAGCACAGTGGTCCAATCATAAAAGTAGCTGAGGTACAGCTTAAAGTTATTTGTACTATTTCCTGAACAACATACAAATCAGGATTAGTTTTTGAATGAATAGACAGGATAAAATCCATTATGAGCTGTTGGTTCAGTTGATAGCACTTACCATTTGCTTTGGAGGTAAGGCAGTAACTGCAGAGCACTCCATGGATGCTGAGTCACCTTCCAGAGCATCTCACAGAAGAGGTTCATAGTTACGTGGCCAGACACAAATGCAGCTTTCTAGGCCATACTTCACTGCATACCTAAGGCAGTGTGTGGCCTTCCAGATGTTACATGACAATCCTGTTCATTAATACATTTCTAGCTTTTAGCCGTGGGCAAAGTTTTGGAATGTTCAAAATGAAAATGAAAGCAAATATTACAAAGGTCCTTAAAACCTGAAATAACTGCTTAGCTTACCATGGTGGAATAAAATGCATCTAACTAGTGCAAAGGAGTTGAACTGAATATGACACTAGCAATGCATTCTTTACTCAGAATGGATCCGGACTCCAGGAAGTATAATATAGCTGATTGACATAAAAATAATGGCAATGAAGCTTTTGCTTTAACTTTCAACAGGAAGTCACCCATGCTCTATTCAGCACTAGTCAATGAATTTTTACAAGGCCCACTGGAGTCTTTTTGTTTGCTGACTTCTATTGAGTCTGGTTAGCAGGAAACAATGGTTGAATTTGAATAAAAAACTCTGTGCTGAATGTTGCCTTCACAACTGACATCTGTCATGGCCCAATGAAACTTCTTGAGAAACTGCAAGTGCTAAGAACTACAAGATCTTTTGAAGGAATGTTGTTTATATCACATTGGAATCTTTGCATGCCCTAAGAAATATTCATTCATGATCCATCTACAGACTAAACTTGACATTGGAATTGAAAGTAGAATTTCATACTATTTTCAAGTGTGAGCGGATACCCTGAGTTTCTGAATCTTCACAGAGAATTCTGCCAGCCATGCCTTTTGGTGTGTCAAGGATATGGGACTGAGGCACATGAACTGCAGCTGTGGCCATATGGTGGCATGTGTAGGAAGGAGTAATGGGGAAAAATTTCTTCCACAGAAGGAGTAATGAGGAAAAAGAGACTATACACTCCTCCTAAGTAGTACTTGTTATTCATAACCAACATAAAAAAATTGCTTTGAGTCAAACAGTTCAGAAGTAGCCTTTGCTGTTCTGACATGAACCTCACTTTATTAGGTTTTTAAGGTGCAGCCTTATGCAGAGTACATGACAACAGCGTTATCCAGATGGAAAGCAATTATTAAGAGCTATACAGTGAGCAACAGTTGCATAGGGATGGTAACTTCACAGGGAAGTTGCTTAAACTTGAAGGCGCTGCTGGGAGGGGTGGAGCAAAGGCACAATAGCGAGCCATTGCTGGGGGAGGAGCGTGTCTCTCCCAGGCAGTCACTGCCCAAAAAGGTCAGGTGTGCTGCGGGTAGAAAAGTGCCTGAGTCACATTCCAATCAAATGTGAAATTAAGTGTATCATGGCCTTATAGCACATGTGAATTCACACTATTAAGGCCGTGTTTCTTTGAAGAGTCCTTTCCTTTCACTGGGGGGCAGGAGGAGACAGAAATAAGTGTCGTGAATGATGTGTGAAATATGTATTCTATTTATACTCGTAGTACCAGTGTGGGAAACTTGTGATGTTACAGACATTTGATCATTCTGTGTTGTATATCCCCAGCCAATATTCTTCCTTTTCAGATACTCGAGAGAAAGCAGATTAAAATACAAACGAAAGGAAGACTAAGGAAGGCAAAGATGCTAAAAGGGAACAGATAAAGTATCTCCCTTTGTCCCAAACTTGAAAACTCTGAGGAAACAGAAAGGTGAGGAATGAAAATAAATATATAACCAAGGAGTTAATTATATGTCCATGGAGATACACATATGTATTTGTCTATAAAATGGGATCATGTCTTTTGATGAGCTTGCTACTCAAACATTAATGCTACCTTGTTTGAAATAAGAGGTATTTTTATCTAGGAAATAGATTAGGAAATGGAACTTTCTACTTTCAGACCATCTTGATTCACATAATTCTACTGTTAATAATTTATCTAAACTATTCTAGCTAAATGAACCTCAAATATTTTAATTCTTTGAAATTTGATGTTGAGGTCATTGAAGCAGTTCAAGCAGTATATATGTCTTTATCCTCTGAAGGGCTAAAGAAGTGAAACTAATAGATCCCTGAATGCTGATTTTCCTTCATGTTTAACAATGCTCTTGAAATTTCTGTTTTATCTCACTTAAGGACAGTGGATCAAATAAACTCCTCGCTGTATCATCCCCATACTAATCTTTCTTGATACATTTCAGTATCTTGATACATACATTTTCTTGTTTCATATTAAAAAGGAAGGTAGCAACTGTTGCTTTATGAGTTCAGGAGCATTCCAATACACATCTTTACCTCAGTATTCCTAAGCCATTGCACAAACCACCATGCCCAGTGCCAAGCCAAGTTCCCTGTTTAAAAGTGACTAATGTTTTTTTATCATCTAGCCTTGACTGGAAAGGGAAATGAAGACTGAAGAGCTCTTTTTCTATTAAACAGCAGTACTTGACAATGAGTATTTGTTGCCCAAGAACTGGGAACTGTGGGCCTGGCTTGCAGAACTGTTGACTTAATTATCCCTTTCCCTGAAAGAGATTTAACACTTTTTGTCAGTTGCCATACACTTTTTTTTTCAGCTGAGACTGTAATGCTGTCTGCTTAATCCACATATTATCAGCCCCTTAGGATCTTTTTAAGAAAGGGAAGTTTTCTCTTCTACAAGAGAGAAAAACAAGTCCATCTTACACAGCTTATTGTCCACACAACAATGAAGAAGTTACTATATGACTGAGAGAGTGTATATGGTGGTTTCGTAAACCCCTCTGAGCCCAGTCTTGAGTAAGGCAACTAATCCCCGTGGAAGGGTATTGCTTCAGAGGAAATCTTTGCAGAGCTGTGGAATCCACCCCTCCGCCCCAGTGCCCAGGCTGTTTGCATACTAGGGCTTTGGTTGCTGCTGTGGATAAAGTGTGCAAACAAACCAACCTGGCTGTTATTTTATACCTCCTACCTATCGTGACTCTTACGGAGACTGCTGTTCTTTGAAGCAATGAAGATGCATCCTCACATGTGTTCTCTGTCTCCTCTACTGCTTTCGGGTCTGTGCAACAAGCTGTAATTCTTAAAGCATGCATCCCAACCCACTGCCTTGGAGGCCACATCTTTGTAATGTGAACTGCAGGTTTGCTTCTCAGAAAAGCAAAAATTACAATAAAGTAACCGATTCCAATTTTTTAATTTTCTATAGTTTTTTGGGTTTTATAGCCTGAAAATATTTTCCCTTTTATAGAAATTCTGATGGAAACTTACACTATAATGCTGTTAATTTTCTGTCCTTTCCTTTAATTGCTGTGATTACAAAATCCTTTCATCCCATGAGCTGGAGGATTCTGAGTAAGTTCCAAGAGCATACAATTACTCACACCTACTCCACCTCACTGCTGTGCTGGAAACCGTATCTTATTAATCATCCTTACTGTCCACCCAAGCCTCCCTTTGTAACATGTAACAAAACCTGTAAGAAATACTTAGTGGTAAACTGAAGTCCCATTTGCAGTATGCAGAGACAACACAACAAAAGACAGAAGTTTTACATCCTGAGTCAGAGGGAATGGTAAAGGGGAAATCTGTGAAACTGTGGGAACGAGTCGTCAGTAGGAAGGTTTCTGATATGAACATTCGGTGTCCTTTAGGCATTTTTAGGCAGCTTAAGTTTCAGCAATGAGTTCTGTGCTTTGATTTTTTTTCATGGTACTGAATGTGTGTGTTTAAAAATTGTTTCTTTAAGTATACTGTGGTTAAAAAACCCAAACAACAACCACAACTTCCTGAGATTCAAGTAAATACTGAGCACCGATGGGACAGAAAAATCTTTCTATATAATAATTTAAATTACAGGTGAAGCAGGAAAAGGAGGATGCAACTGATCTAGCAATTATATCATGCTGCCTCAGAGCACTGAAAGGGTTGTTTTCATATTTTACAAATAATGAACCCTTATCCTGTCTGCTGGATCTACCAGTCAGCCTATGGCATATGCATCAGCCCAGAGGGATTTGAGAGGAACCCACCAATTCATTTTCCTCTGCTCACAGAACAGCCACCAATGGAAGAGCTGGATTCAAACGGATGAAAGGGTAGGAGACATATTATCATCATCCCAAGCATCGACTGCTTTTGAAAAATACATTTCTTGGTAAACACTTCCCCAAGACCTTGTATGAACTATTTAACGAGCACAAAGACAGGTGACATGCACTGGCTTTGCCAGCCAGCCAAGATCTTTAGATGTAGATGTTTATGTTTTCTTAACCCCCAATTATCTCTCTGAAGTGCAGAGACTGCTTTTAAGGCTGCACTGAGCAGGAAGTGCTAAGTATGTTCATAAAGGTGTGGCTTAGCTCCCTGGCAATTCCCTGGTAACAGGGGCGTAGTAAACTAGCCTTAAGTAAAACAAACAGGCTTTGTGGAAATCAAAAGCTGAGAATGCAAGCTGTTCACATCTCTTTGATTAAAGCAGCTAATCTTTGAAGGTGGTGAACTCCACCTTGTTCCCCTAAACCAAACAGGTTCTCAAGGTTTGGATTTGTAAGTCTCATGCTTTTGATAACAATGCAAAATATAAAATATTTTTAAGGTAATTCTTGTAAGATGTGTTGTGAAAAAGGTAAATTTACACATTAACCTGTCACAAATATAATATTAAACAAGAAGAAAAGCCCTGTATAATTTTTTACAAGTCACAGAATAGCTCATCTGACACTGAGAGGTACAGAGAACACATAATACTGAAAAAAATCTCCACCCTTTTTATTGAGTCCTTTTGCCTTGTCTTCCCCAATGTTTTCTTACCGGAAGCTGACCAGGAAAAGTTCAACTCATGCACACAGCAAAGTAGATTGTTGATACTTTGATCTAACTAGGAAGGATTTCTTTTATAGACAGCAATGTACGTGGGAAAGCACGCCTTGCTCTGGCTGTAGATACACCCACTGACAGGCATTCCTGCATAGACAGAAAGTAATCCAGCTTTTGAAGAGACACAAAGACCTGATCTCTCATCTTACATTTTATGTCTGTACAAAGTAGGTGTAAAATGCTGCCCATCGTGACTCACCGTGACAGTGAGCGCAGCCCGAGTGCCCCCAATGACAGCAGCGACCGCCCCAGGGCAGCCTCGTGTGCCCCAAAGCCACAGATTGGTGACACTGCCAGGCAGAAGGGCCCTCTTGTTTGCCCATCAGTCACTGGCTTGTTTTGGCCAAGATAACTTTTTGTGGAACCAACCACTGAACCAAATGAGAGAATGAGTCCACCTTAAGGAATACTTAAAAATATCAAATAACTCAACGCTGATTCACAGTGGAGCCCCACAAACAGGAGTGCTGAAGAATCAGAGGATCCAGTGAGCCAGAGAGGAGACGAGAATGAATAGCTGAAGTTGGAGGAACAAGGAATACCTGTAATTTATATTTATGGCAAACAGATTTCATGATGCAACCCACAGCTTAGGAACACAGTTTGTCATATGTGGCAGCCTCAACCAACTCCTGACTATTCCCATTTCCTCAGCAGGGATATGTTTGCTTATAGTGCATACTAGGATTTAATTTATCTGAAAAATAATGAAGTAGATCCGACCCCTCAGACTCCCTGCCCACACAAAGCCAAGCACTCGAGTATGGAAAGGAGTAGTTAACATTTAGTTATGTCCTGGACATCTACTTCACCCAGAGCTTTATCAGTACATTCACTTGTGGACACCCCCAGAAACCCAGGCAATTTCTCTGTCTGCCCCTGGGCTCTTTTTCTTCACCACCATATCTTTGAGCGTAGAAAAGGCAAAACCTCAATGTGTGTTAACTGTGTCACAGCAGAGTTGAAATAATTGCTTGAGGAACACAAGGAATGATTGAACACAAAGTGACATTTCCAGTCAGACAGGGGTGTGCCACATGAGCAGAGGGTTGTGGAAAGGAGGAGAAGCAGTACTGGCACTTATGAAACAGCTCTGTCATGGTATATTATCACAACTCCAACTTACTGGGAAGGGAATTGCACCTGCTTGCCATGTGCTTAGCTATTATCTGTGTTTATAAAGCAATTCTGTAGCTATTAAGTGATAAATGCACTGAATTGCATCATATGGCATCTTAAATTTAAAATTTCTACTGGATGCCAAAGGGAATAATCTCGGCATACCTGTCTTCTTCCTGTCTGAATACAGTTACTGACTGTGCAACAAGTTTCTCTGAGAATGCTTCTCAGAAATCCACATCACTCTCTTGTATCAGGCAGATGTATCTGTAAGGACACAAGTTCTATCTTACTTACACTGTATATTCCACAGCACGTAAGATCCAGCATCAGGCCAGAGGAAAACAGATATTTGTTCAGTCATGCTCAGAGGTTAAAGGGAAGAGAGGATTTGTTGAATAGAACAAAGGAATTTATTTGAATGAGAATTTGATGATTCTAACTGACATGACTGTAATTATATAATACAGTTCAGTGTAGTCTTGCATGCAAGCAATTGCATCTAGAGGTGCTATAAAAATGAGATATCTTTGCAAAAACTGTAGTTGTCAAGTTACAAATCATAGAGTAGAAAATAAATTCAGCTAATCTTCCTAGAAACTGCCCTAAAGGTTCTGCCACAGTCTGGTAGTGATGAGTCAGACAAGACTTTTTAAAGACCATGTACTTTCAAGACAAAGACAGTGAAAACAGAAATAAAAATGTTGTAACAAAGGTCTACTTCTTTGAGGAAATTATTCCATCCTTGTGATTGGATAGAATAGGACATAGAGTGTGTTTGAAATCCCCTGGTCAGATCCTAGGGGTGTAACAGTGGTAGAAGTGAACTAAAGTGAAATAAATATAATCAAGATGGAAGATCAGGAAATCATTGAATGATATGTCTTATCATATCTCTTTTGGATGCACATCATTCCATTCATCAATTTATTATGCAAAATACTCTGATGAAATGTTTTAAAATGTAAGTACTTCAACAAGTGGTTAGGTTTTGCTTAAAGTTTGCATTTATATTTTACTTCTGTTTATATGGTTGTGAGAAAAAGATATGTATTAGCATATCTGTATGTGGAATAAGTTTAATTAAATTCTAATGAAGAAACAGGTTAAATAAATCAAATGGGAATGAAATATTATAGGAACACCCCCTCCTTTTTTATCAAGGTTTTTATGTCAGCTGAGATCTTGTGGTACAATTTGAATAAACAGCCAGAGATCGGTAATTTCTGACAAGATAATCTCATGAGGCCATATCAGCAAGTTGTCACTAAAGCTTGAGAAAATGTAACTTGCATGAATTCATCATTAATTGCGCAATTTGTATAGTTGTTTACCAAGGGGCAATTTGGCCTTCCAGTACACAGTCCTTTGTATTTACCTGAAGATCAGTTCTTTCCCCATTGCTCTGTTGCAGCATCAGCTGCTCAGTGAGTGTCCAGCACACAGATCTTTTGATGCAGATAATGGCATTTAGGTTTCTTATGTTGTCTCATTGCTTTTATGTGTCTGTGAAGGTGACTGGGGTTGGATATCCAACCTTCCAGGTGGCTGTAGCTCTCTCACTTTCAAACATCAGTGATTTTGTGTTTCAGTGCAGTAAGGTGAATTTTGCAGCTGTACAGTGTGAATGCATTTACATGTAGGAATATGAGGGACTGAATATCAAAGATTCATTGGAAGAGTGGTACAAAAATTGTTTTCTAAAAAGTTAAAGGAGTTTCCCATCTTGCTACTTCTGTGAGTGGAAGTCTCAGAGTTGATCTGTTAAATATAAAATATAAAATGGCCCAAATTAAACGCTTCGTGTAAATATCAGGTCATTCTCATTTTTCATTATGAGGAGTTAACCCCTTGATCTTTTCACAAGAGGATATAAGTTTATTCAATTGAACTTTAAACATATAAAGTAATTTTAAATTTTACTGTTTATAAATTAAGAAGGTGATTCTACTTAATGGTATGTAAATACTAGTGAGTAACAGGCAGCATTTTGGCTTTTAGCTATTGCAGTAGATTGTGTTATCAATTTATGTATTTACTCTTTTCACTGCAGTGACAGTGATGGTAGCAAGGATGGTGGCAGTGGAAAGTTTTCCTTTATAGTTTATGTAACAAACACCTCACTAGAATAACCTTACCAATTAAAAGCAAATTTTTTTACTGTTGGATATGCTGCTGCACTGACAGACCTCTAAACTGTCATATCCTTTCAATGGTCACAGAGAGGATGGGTCAGTAGTAGAAGTGTTTTCATCTAAGGCTGAATATCAATTTGCCTAAAAATCTGCCACAAAACCAATATTTTCCATTAAATTTCCATTTTCATATTTTACCTGAGACAAGTAGAAAAAGTAACCATTTGTAATGAAAATTTATTTAGATAGATTGTTGGGGCAATAAAGCTTCACATAAAGTCCATTTTTAATCACAGTTAAGGTAGACTGGAAGGGTCAGGAAATACTTGCATATTCATCTCATTAGGTAACAGAAATGGTATCACATGGCTTGTCTAATTTACCACAGCCTAAAGATCCTGTCTCAACTAGTTGAAGTGAATTATTTAAAAATTTAGCAGTGAGATCAGATTGGTGACTAAGGAGAAAGTTTCCCATCAGCAATGCAGTGCAGCTCTGGAAAGGTCATCCAGGGAGGTTTTCCAGGCACAGCTGGACAAAATCCTGGCTGGGTCACTCTGGTGCTGGCAGTGGTGCAGCTGTGGGCACAGTGCTGGACAAGAGGACTTGCAGAAGTCCCTGCCAGGAATCATTTCAATGATTCCAATTCCAGAAAACTGTCTAGTAAATTATTTGAAGAACAGCATTGTTTCCAATGAAAAACAAATGGAAATTCACTGTGTATTTGTTATAAACCGTTAACTTTAATGTAAATCTCCAGTAATATTTATGAAAGACACTACTATGCCTGCATGTTTGATCTGTCCATAAATTTGGTAGAAAAGAAAATGCTTAAATTTTCAAAAGCCTGATGCCTGTAATCTGGAGAAATTTGGCTAAACAGCACACACCTGTAAGACCTCCAATGGAAGCTGTTCTAATTTACCTTTAAGGCAATAGAAATTAAATTCCAACTGATACAGGAATCTAAGTTAATGTTTGCAGCGTGGCTTGATGGTGTGAGTATCTGCAGAGTAACAATCCACCAGAACCACCTTTCTGAGGCTCTTTTGCATATTGCTGAGCTTGTGTGGGTATCTTGATGGAAATTATTTCAAGGCTTCTACATCACATTGTAATCATGGCAGACCTACCTGTCAGCCCCAAAAGTCAGATCTCTCCAAATATCTGGCCAGCAATCAAAGAACAGTTAAGCAGTTATTCCCATGCCTTTCCCCACTCATTTACTGTTAAAGAAGGGATGCCAGAAAATTCTTTACACATGAATTTATGTTTCAGGAGTTACAGTAAGCTCCTCCTTCAGAAAATATTAATGCAGTTGCTTATAAGCCAACCCAGGAGCCAAGGACTGAGTGCACATGAAGTCCAAATGTCTTCTCACATCTGCTTACAGATCACTCACAGATCTTTCACCTCCTGTGCCAGTTCAGTTTGGAGGTGCTGAGGCACATAGAGAATTCACTGCTCTCCCTCTTGTGCAGATAAACACTAAGGCTCCATGCTGACTCAATTTAGTATCTCTGTTTCTCACAATCACAGAAAACAATTGGCTGAAGAGACCTCTGGAGGTCTTCTGGTCCAAACTCCCTGCCCTGCCAGTGGGGCCAATTTTGAAGTTAGACCCAACTTCAAAGTTAACTCACTTTTCTCAAGCGGTTTCAAACCATTTACAGGGCTAAATATTATGATAATTTTTTTTCTTTTAACTGATGAATAAAATATTCATGAGGACAAATCACTTCTCAATATCATACAAGTTTGGAACAGAAGATTGACTTTTAGCTTCCCTGAAAGATAATAGAAGTATTTCTGTAGATCTGAATGCAGCCAGGATATTAGATCTCATGTCTCCATGTCTCATACTCAGCTTTAGCAAAAGGACTTCAGTGATCAGGACAGTCAGTCCACAGGAATGTCACAAAGGTAAAAGAGGTGGTGCTCTCTCCTCTCCTAATGAAGCTGTTTAATGAGAACGAAAATGCAACTACAGATTTATCCATTGCAAGCACAATGAATTGAATGAGTTTGTTCACTGTTCTCATGTGCTCTGTGATTTATTTTCTAGATGTAATTGCTTGATTAATAAGAAATAAACAAAATAATTACAGTATTGAACTTGCATAAAAATTAATGTCCATCTTTAAAATTTTTATTCTCCACCAGTTACATTTATGAGACGTTGTATGGAGCCTCCAAACAAGCACCTCTATAAATATGCCTGCCAGGATTAAAACTAAAGGTGAGCCATAACTTCATTTCAGCAAGGTCTTGGTTACAAATTAACTTTGCTGTGCTCACTGTACAAGGGTTTGTCCCACATGCTTTTCAGGAAGTGGATCCTGTTGGTGTTCTGTGGAGACCTTTATATTTTTGAAATCAATATCACTGCAGAGACTGGTATAATTCAGGGCAGAGAGGTGGAGGGTTGTGGACAGAAGGTGAATGAGAAACCAGTTACATAATGTGATACTTTAAAATGTTTGATATCCCAGGAAGGCCAGCATTTATTTAAACTTTTCTTTTAAACATTTTAGAATGTATTTGAGGTTCATTTAGCTAGAATAGTTTAGATAAATTATTAACAGTAGAATTATGTGAATCAAGATAGTCTGAAAGTAGAAAGCAGATGAGTTTTCTAGGAAGAGGGGCTACACTTTATAAGGTGAGCTAATATAGTTGTGAAAAGCATAGAAGCTTTTGGGCTCACTAACCTTGATGCTACACAGATTTCAAATAAGTTTTCTAGGGTTTTGATCTGAGGAGGACTTCTTTAACCTGACATGTTGCTCCATGTGATTACAATACTTTTTCTTTCACATTAGATCCTAAAAGGCAGGTAAGTACAAATGTATTGACATTCTCTGTGCCAATCCATCGGAGCCTGTGATCATGTATAGCCACGTGGCCAAGCATCCATCATGTGCATGATCTTCTGTGGAAATCTGCTCATTATAATTGCATCATGTATGAAGTACTTACGTATTAGGGCTATGAAATGACACCCTCATGAAGGCAGCTAAATTGTAACAAACAGATACATTTTTTTCTGTGTACATAGCTACAGTAAAATCTGTTTGCAGTGCTGTGCACAAACACTGCCTCCCCCAGACACCCCCATAACGTGTGTTTGGGAGAGGACAAAGAGGGGTAAGAGGAACAATTCTCAGACTTGCAGTCAATGTTTTTAGGGCTCTTATTACAGACTTTAGGGATAAAAATCATCCCATATTCAACAATCAGGCTGTTCCACTGTTTTGTTACCACTATATCCAAAGGATATAACTAACCAAAAGGAATGTAAGTGGGTTTTTATTCTACCAATGACTTCTAGAAATGTATTAACAGAGGAGAACAAGCTGTTGTATAAATTCAGCAATGCCAGAAAATATAATACTGAAAACATTTTGAATATATATACATGTTACAGATTAAAATTTTCATCTTTGAGTGTTTGGGAATTTGCCCTTTCTGTTACAGTGAACTATCTTCAGAATTCCTTCTCAGGCAGCTGCACATGTGAGCTGCAGAGAAACAGCTGAGAGATTGAACTATCTTGTAGTGTTCAGTGAGATACACCTGTGCAAAGTTTCCTGCATGGCCTCTGTCAGGTAAATTCTTCTAATACATGAATTCTAAGGTACTTCACATGAGACAGCATCCTTGAAATGTAGTTTATTTTCACTGAAATAAATGGAATTAGTCTTGTTGATGGTGTCAATCAGTGTTTGCTGAAGGAGGTCCACAGTAACTACTGTAATTAACCAATTATCAAATTAGCATGTTAAAAGATGAGAAAATGTGATTTAATAATTAAAGCTATCAGATATTCATTTAAATGTCCAGTTCTGCATTTTCCCATGACAGACATCAGTTGCTAAATAACAGCACCATTTTTCATTCAGTGAAAACTGTATTTCAACACAACACTAATATTGGAGTACAAACTGAAGATTTAATTAAGCAAACGAAAAATCACAACTAGTCTAACTAGCAGCATTTGGCCTTAAAATCATTAGTAGCTCATCAGTGGTGGCAATAGGAAAAATAATAACTATCCAAACAGTTTAGAGGTTTTTAAACTTTCTTTTCTGCTTTAAAATAAATTTAATTTTGATATCTCGGGAAATTGCCTCAGTCCCCAACGTTACAAATATTCCTGCTGCTGATTTTCTAGCAGCTAAACTAGGTGGTGATTTCCCAGAGCAGAGTCTCAGCTGTGACACAGCAGAGAGATACAGAGCAAAGCTGTCCCTCTGGGACCGCAGTTACCGCCCAGGAGCCAGTTCCTTGTAAAAAATACAGGATTTTATGTTGCTGTTTTGCAAAACTTCCAACATACACCCTTTCTCATAGTGAAAAAAAATTATAGGACCCACCTTTACAAACTAGAGGAAAAATAGGGCCTAAAATGCAAAGTCCTTTCTGTTTGTAACATCCCTTTAAACCCATGTAGAAATACTACACTTGTATTATACATTAACGTTGGCGTGGGAAGCTGGATACACACGCAGCAACGTGCACAAAAGGTGATTAATCAGGAGCAGGTAAAGACTTTTGTTTCGTGGAATTCAATGCTGTGTTTTAGCAACTGTACGCGTATATTCCTCAGGTTTCCCAAAGCAATGGGACACTCCGGGCTCTGTATCCCCCCACAGCGCCCAGCGCCGGGCGCGATCCCGCAGAACTGAAAGCAGGTACAGGCACTTCCTGCAGGCACAATTAAAGAGAGAGAAAGGGAGTTTTCCTCTGATCTCCCTCAAAAACCAATCAGGCCAGATCAGCCAGGCGTTGATTCTCTCTCCGTCCCTCCTACACCTTTTCCAGAGGCCCAATGGCCTTGTCCCTTCGGGAGATTGACTAGAGTCACATGAGCTGCACCAAGGGCAGGTAACTCAGGAGAGGGGAAGGGGAAGGAAAAAAAAAAAAAGAGAGAGAGAAAAAAAAGCCCAAGCCTAGGCTGAGCTTCTGCCATGATGTCAGAGGGAAAGAAACCCACAGCTTGCTAATTTCACCTCCCAATCAGCCCCGGGAAGGAGAGCACCGGGAACAGGTAGAGATGGGAGCTTTCTCCATGTTTTTTTCTCAAACACTCTACCTCCTTAAATAGCTCTTTCTCTCCTCTTGATATTGTGACTACTCGTTCGCTTCTTTCCCCTTTGATTACTTGGAGGTTGGGGGTGAGCCTTGTGGGATTTTTTGGGGTAGTTTGTTAGTGTATCTTTCTTTTTCTTTTTTTTGTCTCTCTTTTTTTTTTTTGACCTCTGCTTTTGATTGTAGTTGTTTCCCCCTGTGGTCATGACGGCTTCGCACAGTGACTCTTTGGTGGTGTTGTTTGGGGCAACAGCTGGTGCATATGGGGCTAAACTGGGTTCGGATGAGAGGGAACTAATTCTCTTGGTGTGGCAAGTTGTGGATCTACAGAGCAAGAAGGTATGGCTTCGACATCCGGGCCGAGGGCGCGTTCCGCGGGCGCGGGGCTCGCGGGCTCGCCCGGCCACTCGCCGCCTGCCCGGGGCCGCCTGGTCATTTCACAAATGCACCGAGGGAGGGGAGGGCGCGGGGCCCTTGCCCGGGGGTCACCCAGCGCCCGGGGAGCCCACTCGGCAAGGCACTTTTTGTTCCATCTTAGAAGAAGTAACTTTTAATGAAAGTTTGGTCGCCTCCACCCCTCACTGCCCCGTCCGCCTTAAAACATGTGTAGCTTCGAGGATGTCTCCGGACTTTTGAAGCTTTAAAACAAAAAGCTGCCCGGGTGGCTCCGGGCGTGCACGCTGCCCTCGGAGCGGGCTCACAGTAACCATTGGACCCTTTGCGGCCTGCCGCGGGACACTTTTTTTTCCCTCTTTTTTTTTTTTTAAACCAACGTTTGGTTAACTTTTGAAAAATACTGACTTCTTTTAATTTGTAGGCCAATCTAAAAGTCATCCGCAATTCCGCCCTCCTCTCGTCCCCCCCAAAACCCCATCATAAACAGGAACCCCCTAGAGATGAAGGGCTTTGATAAAACAAACATGACTATTAATTTCATTAATAGATTCATGAAGCTGCCTTAAGTGATCTTCCTCTTGCAGTGAACAAGTGCCACAAACCCGGTGCTAACTGCAAAAACCACGGCCTGAGAGTGGGCCCGGACACCCCAAAGCGAGCGCGTGGCCCTCCTGGGTGGGAGGGGGAGAAACCGAGGCCAAAGGTTTCGATTTGTGAAATAGACAAATGCTTTTCTCCTGGCGGGTGTTGGGACGGGATACTGCACCTTGCTGGTTTCTCCGCAGTCTGAACACACTGTTTTAAAGAGCTGTTTCCATTGCTTCTCACTTTCGTCCGTAATTTCTTGAATGTTTTTAGGTAGGGACACTACACAAATCCCTGGTGAAAGCAGACAACTTGGACTTAAGTGACCAGTGTCGCGAAGTCAGCGGCTTAACACCAGAGGGACTGAGCAAAGCCGAACCGCTGGACCGGGTTCTTCAGCAGGTGAGGAGCTGCTCTCGGGAGCAGGGGCTCTTCAGGGAGAAACCTGCCAACAGGATTTTATGGATTTTAAAAAAGAAAGAGGCTTTAGTTTTGCCTTTCACTTTGAAATCACTAGCAAGTTTTCATGCTTGTTTTAAAGCTAACTCAAAATAGATCTGAACCACTGAAAATGGGAATCCCATAATTCTGAAACATTTCTGTACAATACTGGAGTGTTTGAGCTGATGCAAGGTCTTGGAAGATCTGACTTGTGGTTATTCTGATGGATCTGCTTTCATTCCAAATTTCTCTTAAGCCTTACAAGAGTAGGCCAGTAAGGATACTATAGCCGTGCTAATCAAACTTTCACAATTCATGTGGTATGGTTTAATCTACAAGCTTACTGCTATAATGGGTATTAAAAAACTTGACTTTTTCTCATTTGTCGTTCTTTAAGTTAGTTGAAATCTTCAAAAGTATACTTTCATATTACATGAGCTGTGCTTGTTGTGTTTTCAGGTGGGCTTAATTAGTGGATTATAAAGTGATTGGGGTTTTTTCCCCTGTGATTTCTGTAACTTTACTCTTTGACTCACCTAATGTCCCACTAAGACAATAAATCTGTAAGCTTGTGTGATACTTACAGCTCAAGAAGGCTTAAGTTACTTGTAATAATTTAATGCCAATAGTGTATACATACACAGTTCCTGAAAGTTTGCTTGCTTTGACTGTGTTTTGTACACGAAATGTGCTTGAATGGAAAAATACAATAGTGCATTTTTGTGTAACATACAAACCTGGCTTTCCACACCTTGTCTGAATCATCGTAGGTGTGTTTCAGCAAGAAACTTGCTTAGGCAGTAGAACAGGTTCGTGTTGCTGTAACTTCTGGTGACACAGATACTTGGCAGACTTGGCCCCAACCCTCTTTGATACTGCAATGGTTAACGCTACAGTCTGTAGTGAGAGTCTTTGAACGTGGAACTTTTATGTATCTTGAAATCTGCCACCATTAGCTGCAGAAGGCATTTGTTCTACTTGCACTGGTTTTGCTGAAGTCCAAGACGTGATTTTTTTTTTAAAGCGCCATAATAACCCCTGAGAAAATGTGCAGCTGCAGGTTTGATCTTGTCCCAGATCTTGCACTAAAGACATCTGGAACAGCTTAGCCTGGTACACTCTATTTACCTTTATAACAGACACACTTTAATTATACTCAATACTTTATGAGAGATTGTATCTTATTGCCGTAAATTGCACTGTAGGTGGGTCTGCTTTAGCAAATAAAAGGAAATACTACCTTAGTGTGTAGGTGGGTAGAGACTCTTGAAAAACAACAATTTTTTTCCTTTTTGTTTGCATATCTATGCAACTAAATAATGATTTTGCTGTTAATTGTTCGATGCCAGTTGTGATGTGGCCAGTTTCATCATAGGTCTTCTGGAATATACCTCCCTTCCCCTCCATGTGTCCTGACACCTGTGGGAAGTAGGAGAGTATTAATTCCACCTCCTGCTTGCAATGGTGGCAAAAAGAAAACCTCCATATCCTTTAATAGTAGACCCTTTTGTGCGTTTTTGAAGATGAGTCCATTAAATATTTCAGTTGCATCATGTATTTTAGGGATGAGTCAGGTATTCATCAACACATATGGAATGTTTTTTTCTTTCTCAGGCATTTTGTTTAGCGAAAGCACAGGTGGGCGAAGTGGTTGTCTGAAAAGGAGGAGGAAAAGGAAGTAGACTTCTACCTTGATTTGAGATAATATTGTAGAGTATGTGAAATTAGCTTTCCACACCCTGCTTGCATTGTGGTAGAAAGCTGATGATGCAGCTGGAAATCTCTCACTTTAGCACATATCTCAGTCGTGTAAATGAAGTGGCTTGTCTGGCTTTTGCCTTGGTTTCCCAGTCTCTACTTGTGAGGGGAGTGAGAATCACTAAGTACAAATCCTTTGTAACTTTGATCCGTGCTTCAGGTGTCTCTTTCACACTCGAGCATTCTGTGGTTCTGGTTCTGTGATTTGTAGTTGGTAAACAGTAGATCAGCTACTGTGGGTCTGGAGTTCTTCCACTGACCCCAGAAAGCCTCCTCCTGTTGCCAGTTAGATTACCTTCCAGAGTGGTGGAGTCTGCCAAAGGCCTGTGTGGTTAAGTTTTCACTCTGCTTTTAACAGGACACTTCAACAAATGATGTACCATTTCAATTTTACTTCATATTCTTCAAGTGTTACATCTCATACAGCTTATTATTCGAGTTGGTCTTAAGAAATATTCTAAAATAGGGTTCGTCATCAGTATGTGTTTGCTATGTAATTTTATGAAGTGAGGTTCTGACACACAGTGCCCCCACATAACCAAGCTGTTTGCTGCAGTGTATGTTTGGCTGCAAGTTTTTAAATACTGTGCTTGTCCAGGGTAACAAGCATTTCATTCCATAGGTGCTGCTGCATTTATGGGATCCATGTGTGTTTTCTCATAGGTGATGTGCAGTGTTGTGGTAGCTGTGCTTTGGGTGGGGAGGAGAGTATGTACAAATATTAGGGAAATAATCATCTGAAGTCATAGAATGTGTGCCCTTTGGAAGGAGCCTGTTTGATGTATTTAGTTCAAAATGGCATTAATAACTTACCTCTGATGTTGGACCAGTAATGGTGAACTTAGAGCTGCTGTCTGAGATGCCCTATAGTTGCAGAATGCTACTGAGTAGAAAAATGTGAGGATTTTTATTGAGCAAAGTAAGTGGGAGATCTCTTGTTTAAGTGTGTATTTGCAACTGTCTTGAGCCCGTGATGTAAGCCCCTAAACATGCATTAGCTACATCACCTACCCAAGGGAATAGTGTTCTTCCTGCTTTACTGGGACATTCCTACTAGGTTCCATTGTTCAAAATGCTCAGATTTTTCATTGCTCAAATCACAGGACGGGCTTGTTTAGCATGTTATTTATATTTTTCTAATTAGCTTCTGTAGCTTTATAGTTTCCCAATTTTCAAACTTTTAAGGGGGATCAGTTATTTTCAGTTTGCTTTCTGAAATCCTGCAGAATTGGAAGCTTGCTTTTAAAGAGCAAAACCAAAATGAACTTTGCCTTTCTCTCAGCCCCATAACTCTGTCATCAAAAAGCTGCCATCCTCCTGTGCTGCTCTGATTTTAGCCATGGGGGTTCTAAGTTAAAGATTGCATATGAAGTTGAAAGTGTTGTGGATTTCTTAATGCTTCTCATACAGAAAACCTGGCTGAATCAGCATGACTTGCCTTAAGACATGTTACTTTCCTTTTGCAAGGCAGTATTTGCATGTCTTCCTGACAAAGGATAAGTCTAAAAAGAGCTAATAATTTTAGAAAGCTGTCTGCAGTATTTAGCTGTAATTACCATCTTACTTTGAACAATATACATAAAAAGGGAGAGGTTCTCATGTGAGAGCTGGGTTTGCTTTTGGATCAGTTGAAAGCATCCAAATTTCATCTGTGCATTGACATGTATGTATCAAATCCAATACATGAATGATTATTTCCATTCATATTCTTAAATAGAGAAAGACAAAGCTAGGCTTTTTTTCTCAATCCTTGAAACAGTGCCCAAATTGAAAACAGTGGTTGCCATTTCATCAGGTGGTAGCAAATTGCCAGTTCCCTAAAGCATGTTTGGATGCCTATTGATCATCCAGCTGAGCTGCAGGTGCAACTTATTTTCAACAAATTCAGCAAGAAACAAGCTGGTTAAATGAGCATTTGTGAACAAATGGGATGGGGGCAGAGGCGGAAGAACCAGTGAATTCCTCTAACCTGATAAACCGGTTACAATTTTTTTTTTTTTTAGAAACTTGTTCTACAGCCTCTTCTTCATAAAGTGCTAGCAGGAAACTTTCTTGGCTCCCCTGCCAGCTGTCACACCTTCATTTTGGAGAAATGATTTTTGGAATACATTTTTAATACACATCGTAATCTTCAAACTGCAGAAAAAGGGGAAATGCAGGATGTGTTTGTTTTCTTCTGGTTTTATGAGTGGTGTTTTGTTGTTTTGGGTATTTTTTCTTTTTTTAGTCTTGTGGTTTATCCTCCAACTTCAGATTATTTGGTGACTGCATCACCTCAATAAAACTCCAGAGTCTGTATTGTGGGATATTTGCTGTGGGTCTGAGTTCTGACATTTTGAAGCAGGTGTTTGGCAAAGCTTTGGCAAGTGTTACTAGACAGGCTGTTCTTTCCACAACAAATACTTGGGGTGTAGTTTCACAAGATTTGGCTTCAGCAGTGAAACCAGCCTCTTTCCTGCCCCTACACTGCACTTTGCCATCTTTTTGTTGTGTCAGTGAAACTCCTTGAGAAGCTGTTCTGGATCACTGAAATGAGCAGGTGGAGTGGGAATCTCTAAGCTGCTTTGCTGTCCAAGCTCACATCCCATGAGACTCCACCCTTTGGTTGTGTTTTCATGACCCAACACGTTTGATGGCGATACCGGCTCCAGGTATTTCTGCCCCCGCACATGTTCTCAAGCTGCAGTTGTGTGAAAGCTTCAGCAGCACCTTCCAGTTGGTGGGTGCCGCTGCACGGCCCCCTCTCTGCGTTCTGCCCACACAGGAGCTTTGGGGCTGCAGATTGAACCGAGCAGGGCCCTGCTCTGAGTTAAAGCAGTTCGGGTGCTTCTGTCTGAGGCAGTGTGGCAGGTCAGGGAGTTTTCCTGAGGGCAGCCATAAGCACTCAGGTGTGGGTGAAAGGAGAGAAACAATTTAAGACAGGGAGGCCACCAAGCAGCCTGTGTTGTGACACTGTGGCCTTGGTTTGGGCTCAGCAGTGAGTGCTGAGGATTTCCTGATGGACGCAAGGTGGCCTTCGGGTTGTCAGGGCAGGGAAGTGCTGAACTGCTGCTATGGGAGAGCTGAGGGCACTGTGTGCACATGGCCTTATGTGGAGCTCTGCCCAAGTACCAACATCTAATAGCCCCCTATTTTGGGTGATAAATTTAGATGATAAATTATGTTTGATACCCAGTATTGGAATATCATTAGTGTTTCTGTGGGAATTAAGGACGTGCTAAAGCTGTCTGTAGCTGCAGGCAGGGACAGCATGGATTCTTTGATTTAGCACTGGAAGTGGAGGGCTAACTCTCCTTTCAGAACCTTAGTTTTAATTCTGTTATTGATGGTATAAATAAACCATGTTTCTGTTTACAAATCCTCAGTGCTACTGAGCTCCTGCTACATTATTATTGAAACACTTAACTCTGTTCCCTCAAAAATAGAGTTAATAGCAGAAACAGTTTCTCCATTATGTATATTATGCACATGTATACATGAATATATATGTAAATCATGTAAGTCTATTGGTTGTTGGCAGTATTTGTGTTCTGTTAGGTTTTGTGGAAAAGCAGTAACCTTACCATTTCTGAAAGCTGCAGTACTTTTATCTGAATTTCTCAGGTATTCCCTCTGGGGAACAGGAAGGTTCCCTTGCTTTTTTGCTATATTTAGGTTCATTCCCCTTGTGAATGAGCAGAGAATTAGATAAATGAATTTGTCTGCATGTTCTTCTCTTTGCAGGGATAAAAAATGTGGTAGTCTTGGCTAGCTGGACTATTTTCTCTTTAGATTTGAAGCACCAGTATTCATTAGAAATTAATAATTTGGCCCAGAGGTTTGAGGATGAATAAATAGACTTTATGATAGCAGATGCTGCTACTTTTTCTGGTAAAGTTGAACAGTAACGTTAAATTATCAAGTCTGGATGAGCATATATAGGCACATAAACTTTACTATGGCCTGTCCTGAATAGCTTAAAATGTCTGTCTCCACATAAAGTCATGTTGTGCAGTGTTTGAGGACTGTCAGTAGCACCTCTGGATGTTCTCCCAGCTGTGATTCTGAATACTTGAATTCACCTCAAAACGGTACTTGCAGCTTTTTCTTTAAGTCACTGAAAGACAGCAAAACAGAGAGTAGAGGCATTTTAATACAAAGATTACTGGATTACATGATCCTCAAAGACTTTGAACTTCTTTTCTCTAACTTGCTGTAAGCAGCTACTGAAAAAAATCACTGTAAATGTGCTAATGAATTATTGTCAAGGTTTTCAAAAGTGACTGAGGAATAAATGAAGCATAAAGGACTTCAGTGTGTATATGTGACACTCAGGGCCATGGTTTAGTGGTCGACTTGGCCGTGTTGGGTTGATGGTTGGACTCAATGATCTTGAATATCTCTTCAAACCCAAATGGTTCTATGATTTGCATTCTACTATTTTGACAGTAAGTAGCCGTGGAGTGGCTGTTGTTACTGTAAACTGCTTAGGAAACTTTGTGTGGATACTCTGGATTGTCTGCAGACCTGTGTTGTTTCCCTCCTCCTCTGGTACTATTTTGAAAGGGTTGTACATTCTTCAATCTGTATGTTACTTGATTCCTTTTCTTCTCTTTTGAAAGACCAGCACCCTTCAGTTATATGCAGAAGTTCTTGGGTACCTGAGTGCTGCCAAATGAGGGCAGGCTCTCTGTCAGCACATTAACATGTTGCAGCATTTCTTTGCTGAACAGTTACGTGTAAGGCCGATGCACAGGTGCTGGAATGGATCTTGCTGGCAAAGCAGCGTTGTGGCCAAAGCTAGAAATGCTGATTGAAGATTTTGGCTTTTTTAAGCAACAAAATGTCAGCCCTGTTTTGTTTTCTGTTAAAATTGAAACTTTTATATCTCTTAATTAGAAACATAATTTTCTGTCCTTCTCACATTCATGTCTTTGCCATCTCCTACCTGCTCTGGAAAAGCTTTTTTTCCTTCATAATAGTTGCTGCTTTTCATAAAAATGCAGAGATCATGTTGTTTTCCTGCATGATCAGTTACTGTTAGCTGTGACCTTATTTCAATAAAAGAGGGCCAACATTAATGCTCTGAAAGGCAGTTTCATGTGTGTCCTCAGAGAACACTGAAGCAGAAGTCATGTTTGCTCTACAAACCATTTTTCAGTGCTTTGCTCTGACAATATTGATATTCTTGAAACAGTTCACAACTTACTCCAGCATACTTCTGTACAGTAGGCTCGGGTTTTGCTTTATTTACAGACAACTGCTTTACTAATTTGTCCCTCATTCATTAAATCCACATCCTGTGAAGGTAGATATGAGTTACAAGAATAATATTATGCAAAAGATATTGGGAACTGAAATTCAAATGCTCTTCTCTTTTGATGAGTGACAACAAAACAAGAACCAAAATCAATGTTACTACTTCTCCTAATCTTCCATTTCAAAATACTGTAGTTTCTCTTTCCTCCTGCTGCCTGTCTTTGTAGAGCTGCAATGGGCAGAGAGGGGCAAAGGGTGTTCATAAATGGATATTGTGTTAGCACTGAAGTATTGGATAGAAACTTATGGTTAAGAAACAGTCGTATTCTGGTGGTTTTTTTAACAAAGACTTGGCTCCTGTAATGATTTTGGGCACTTGTTAAAATAAAAGGTTTTATCAGTAGAGCTGTAGGACAGTCTTTGAATTGTGTTGTGATTCTTACTGAATTCAAACCCAAACTTAATTAGTGAGGTTTCCACTCTCTGGCTCTTTCTAGAGAAATTTAAGTATGAGCTTTAATAGTATAATGACTTATGTAGGCATTGGCAGTGTGTGAAATTAACTCTGCTGTGATTTCTGTAAATACATTTACTTTCCTGGTGGGCAGTTCTGTTGCAGTGAATTGCAGTAGAAATAAAGCAGACCTACAGTGTGCAGCTTTGAAAATTAAAGTGCAAAAACCACTGTGGAGGTTTTGCTTTGTAAGTAGATCTTATTGTAGTGAAATGTTAATACAAGTTTCATGTTCAGCTTAAGAAACAAACTGTTTTGTGTTTAACACATCAAACCTCGAATCAAATCCTATTGGAGTGGAGGGGGATGCATGAGATTTAGAACTGGAAAATACACAGCTGTCACAGGAATGACTGTGACAGAATTTGGGGGTTTGCTTGATTACCTGGATGTCTCAGCCAGTGTTATTTCCTACAACAGAATTAAACTTAGAGAGGATGGACTTTAACTTACTGTAAATCAAGTGAAATTTCACCATGTAAATATGAAGTGCAGGAGCAGAAGGCTGCTGTTCTTGTGGTGTGCTTAAAGAAACTAAAGAAAATATAAATCAGCTTCCTCTTTCTGTAAGTCTCAGATGCTGAAGAATTGGTCACAAGAAGGTGTGTGACTTGCTTCACATTCAGGTAAACTTGTAACAAGTCTTTCCAGTCACAGTAGATCACTTTGGAAACAAGAAGCTACCTGAAAGAGAGGATGTAGTTCTATAAGAGGAAGCAACATCTAAATAATTAATATCCTGGTCCTGTGTTGGGCAGGTCTGAATCCCTTGGAAGGCCAAGTGTAAATTTTGATCTTACTCAGTTGCAAAATGCTAAAGTCTTATCTCAGAATTTCTTATTCTCATTTTTCCTTGTATCAGTCATAATCAGTTTTTGATGCATGGAGTTGCTGCCCTAATCTGTGACTTGAGAATGTGAGTGATTGAAGGCAAGCTGATTTAGGGATCTAATTCCACTTCTTTACATTTTTGTGAAAGCATGTTTGTACAAGAAATGGGACACTTCCCATTCAAGAAGTGGAGCAGAGCCAGTTTATGAAATTTAGACTTTCTTTTACTGATATTTGTAAGAGTTTGATCAAGAATCACTGAGGATTCTTACATAAGCAAAAATACTTCATGGATCTCCGGCCTGTTATTCAGGAATGTCCATGCCTATGGTATTCTTACAGTCCAAGTTTAATGCAGGGCAGGAGTATGAGAAAATCATGCAGGAAGCTGAATTGTGGATAAAAGGTGTCTCTTCATTCTTTTGATGTATCCTCTTCTTTTTACTTTCCCTGGGTATTACTACAAAAGCAACTTGAAAACAAACTAATACAAAAAATGCTTTAATTTTGCAGGCATTAGCTGTTCTCCTACAAGTGGTTAAGCTTGCACTACAAACAATGAGGTAGTGTTGAGTAAATAGAGCAGTACCATGCGTTGCAGTCAATAGAGCCAGTGCTAAAGATCACATTGCTAATGAAAGTTTGTCCTTGAAACAGAGGCAAGTGGGAGTGGGGGAGGTATAGAACACTGAGCTTGTGCTTAAATCAAGACTTTGTAAATTTTGCAGTCATGCCATTAATTAAACCCCCAGAATTTGGAGAGGATGTTCAGCCTTGTCTTTCAGGCTGTAATGAGTTGCTCTGTGAGTTGAGCTGATAGCAAGCAGCCTGTGAGGAGTGTGAGGCACCATTGTAATCCTGCTTGAAATGTAGGTAAAAGGTTGACAAGAGTAGGGATTTTTTGCATTACTAATATTCAGGGTTTTCTTTTTGCTTAAAGTAGGACTCATGAATAATCTATGCCAACAAATGCTAAAATGTTTTGTACAATATGCATCTTTTTGCATGATTGTGTTGGTTTTAATAACTAGTGACCTCTTTCATGCAGATTAATTTAAAGATGAAAATTTATTTCATTCCAGTGTTTCTTTATATAGCAGTTTCCTGACACATAAAGTAGTAGTAAAGTCCAGAAACTGAAATCTTTATGTTGCTGGACTGGGGTGCTTTGTCTTACACAAGGCTAACTTCAAGTAGCTTATTTGTGGAGTACTCTGCATATTTCAACACCTCTTATTAAAACAGGTTGTGCTTTTGAAGATAAAAGCTGTGACCTGATTGCTGTGACATTTAGATTGCCTGAGCCATGGTCTTGCCTTTTATGCTTAATGCATTACCTGAATTAGATGCTGTAGATACTGTAGCTGGAAAGCATGCAAATAATCTGGGGTTACAAACTTCCATCTAAGAAATAATTAATCAAAAATGGTCATAAAATGCTCAAGTGGCATGGCTTGGACAGATCTTTGTCTTGGCAGAAGGTTGGATGTTTGCATTCTTTCTCAGGGAGAATTAAAACTTTTAGTTAACTATTGTTTGCTTTGTGGCACAGAGACCTGGTCCCAATTCAAATGAGCCACAGAAAGAAATAATGTGGAAGTTTCATCTTTAAGACAGTTTGTCACAGTCCTGAGTCACAATGGCCTGTTTCCTGTGGTCCACAAACTGTCACTGGACAGACAAACCATGGCAATTGTTGCCCTGTTTCTGGGTTTCATGCTCTACCTGTTGCTGAACAATGCAAAACAAACCTATTTTCATGCAGGGAATCAGCTGCAGGCAAGCCGAAAGTTTCCAGTCCCTCCATGTAATTCTGGAAGACTATAATGAATGTTAAAGTACTTTGCTGTGTTTTGTTGAATGGAAGGATGCAACAAACCTGAAGGGTACCTTCCATTTTTCTGCCTTGAACTCTTGCAGTGATTATAAGAGGTGTCTGTAGGCTGTGCCTTCCTGGCTTGAGAAACCTGTGGTGACCTGTGTGATTATAACAAGGAGGAGGACAAGGTAGTATTACTTCCTGTAACTTCAACTTCCAAACAAAGTAAAAATAAAAGTGAATATCATAAACAGCTTTAAAAATATAATTCTGTGTTTTTCAACTACTATTTCTTTTGAAGATTTTTGACTGGAATTCCATGACAGAATTCAAAGCATAGGAGGGTTGAGACCTTGAGCCTGATGTTACCATTGTTGGCTCGTGCCATAGGTGGAAAAGAATTTGTTTCTTTCTATGAGAGGTGGCAATATGAGTTTGTCTATATAAGCAACTCCTGTAGATGAAACTGCTGTGCAACAGCTGGAGAAGCAGCAGGATGTGTGGTACTTGGTTTGCTCTGGTTGGAGCTCTGTTTAGGAAAGAATATGCAATGGCACCAATAATTAACAGGGAGTTAGAAGCAGCATAATGTGCTTGAGAAGACAGTCTGCAGTGCTTGAGGCTCAGTGCCACATGTGCTGCTCCTTCAGGCTGAGGACACTGAGCAAACCTGCTCTTACATTGGCAAGTTCCAAAGTGGGATGGAAGCTCTGCCTGGGTTTGGGTAGTGTGTACATCTCTCTCTCTCTTGAGTACATTTATGATGGCTTTTGTGACTGATTACTCATTCTATTACTTAAAACAGTTTGTAGGACATCAAGAGGCATAAGATGATCTGTAACTTGACTGGTCATATTGAGCGAAGTTGTATTGTCTGTGGCAAGCTGGAAATGAAACCCATGCTTTTGTCAGGCTGGTCTGCAGTCACTAAATAATCTCAGGCATTAGTGTTCAGTAGAGCAAATAATTACCTTCCTCTTAGTAGGAGAAATCAAATTGGCAATACTGTTTTTGAACATTTCTAGTGAGTGAACCTGGGCTTCCCCTGTCATCTGCTGCATGTTTGCCCTGCAAAGAAATAAAACCAAGGGGCAATTTCTTTTTCATGTTTGTGACTGAATAGCATCTAAATACAGTAATTTTTCCTATTTAGCTGCAAGGGGAAAAGAAATTAACTGCAGTTTGTGTCTGCACTGGGATTTATGCTTTTATATTTTTTTTCATACAGCAATTTCAGTACAAGGTCACCACGTATCCATTATCAGCCTTGTGGAAAGCAGTTAACAGATGAACAAAAGCAAGGGTTTACTATAGGATTCTCTGTTTAAAAAGTTACCCAGCACAATAAAGGGTTATCATACTTGTAAATACTATTGAAATGCAGTCTGGGCACCTCTCAGTGGTATTGACATGCTTTAAATTCCTCCATTGCATGGATAAGGCTGACATTATCACCAGGTTTGAAGAGTGAAGGAGCAGAAAGCTGCCCATGGAGTGTATTGTAAATAAATGTGAAACCCTCATGTGTGTTTCAAAGTACAAATGAAAATATTTTCCTAGATTGACATGTTGTATATTGTGTGTGTGTGTAAGCTGTGTACATCTGAGCCATGCCTTGCTACTCTTGAGTTTTCTCGTGCTGCATTAGACCCTTCAGGTGCTCAGAAAGAGTTCAGGGTTGCTGGGAGATGTTTGTCAGTGATACTCCAATCTTGCAGGCAAGTTCTGTTAACAGGATTTAGCTGCATCTCAGCTCTAGATCTCCTCCACTTTCTCGCCATTCCAGAAAACATGTCCTTCCCCAAACAGTGCCCCACCCTGCTGTGTACACCATGGTGGCATTGATAGTGGAGCTGCAAAAGAGGCAAGACAGAGTCCAGAGAGATCAGTCCCACAATAGCTGAGGTTGGAAGGGACCTATAGATCTCATCCAGCCCAGGCTCTGGAAACAGGGGCACCTGACCACGTTATCAAGGAGACCATGTCCCTCTGGGTCTTGAATATCTTCAAGGAACTTCTCTCAGCAGCCTGTTTCAATGTTCACCTGCTGGAGATCTTTCAGGAACCTGCAACCATATAATTGGGTTTGTGTGTTCTCTGGCAATAAACTGTAGAGAATTTAGCATAAAACCAGGTTTTTGAGGCAAGAACTGCAGTGTCTTTGCCTGTTGAAGCAGAACTTGGGAGTAGCAAAATCTTCAGAGGGACTTTTTTGGCAGAAACCAGACCATATGTTCACGTGCAATCACCACATTGTAAACTCTGGGCAGTTTAATAACATGCCTGTCTGATAGCAGTGATTTGAAATCAGACCCCCACACTGTGAGGACCATTCTTGGTGCAACGACTATTGATGAATCTAATAACCCATTGTTCTACTTGGGAATGGATTCACATCTAGCTTAAGTGTGGTCTACAAGGTAAGCTGTTTTCTGGAGTTTTGTTATGCTTTAGCATGGTATTCCAGACCTGGTTAAATTGCAAGGATGGATTTCATTCTGAAACTCTGAACAATTCTGTATCTTGCCTGGTGCTGTGAGCTATGGTGGGTCAGTGGGGCCAAAAGAAGCAAAACAGAGAAACTTCATACATGGCTGAAGGAAAGGATCACATTTTGAAGTCTCACTAGATGTGGCTGGAGGCCTGATGAATAAGAGGCAGCCAAATTTTCTTTATTTCTCAGAGGTGATTTAAAGAGAGAATCCTCTAGAGTACCTTGGTGTTTTAGAAATGGTCCCATTGACATCATGGATGCTTTCTGTGTCTGAATTATCTCAGTATTTCATTAGCATGCCAGGCACAGATATAGCACAGATGCAGTGGCCTTTCTCAAGGATGAGAGCTATTTTTAGTTAGGGAAATGGGAATATCCAAATAGCCAGAGGTTTATTTTAGTGTTTTGTGCATCATAACTTTAGAAAGAGCTCAATGAAGAATCTTCTTGTTTCTCTCAGACCCACAGCTTTGTTCATCTATAGTTAAGGCAACACGAAGGGGGCTGTCGTTGCAGTCCCTTAGGATTGGTTTGCAAAAAACACAGCAGCTTGTGCTGGCTTTCATCCAGCTTTGCTGCTGGCTAAACATGTCTCCACACTGTCTTTGTACTCTCAGCTACATGACCAAAATCCTGTTTATCCAGTTTTTCAAACTGGTGCTCGCAGTCTGTCCTTCCTTCTCACCACCTTTTCTCTAAGAACTGTTTAAGGTTTCGTGGAGGCAAATGTACAGAGCAGCTGGTTTGATTCTTCCTCTTCTTTGTGTTCAGTTTTTAATCTTGGTATGGAATTATGGAACATATTCCTTTAACTATGTAATGACTCATCAGAGCTCTCTACTGGAGAGACTGTTCTGGTGGAATAAGCAATAGAGGTGGAGGGTGATGCTCATAGACTGGTTCTTGCAGTCGAAATGAGCCTGGTTTCAAGATTTAAGCAGTGCTCATTAACATTGTATAAATCTGCTGTGAAAGGAGGAGATTACCAGGGCAGACAGGGTGTGTAAGCTTGGTGGAGGAAGCCTTAAGGTGGGGCAGCTTTGCCTGCTGAGTGGGGGAGTGCTGTGGAGGGCAGGACGAAGATGAGTGACAGGAGGTAAATAGCTGAGCTGGTTTTTATTAGTACAGTGAAAGAGATGTGGATGGAATTTACAAAATGACAGAGTTGTGGACAGATTGTTCAACATGTAAGACAGAGAAACGTAATGTAAATCTAGCACTGGTCTGAACTTGTCCTTAGCTTGCTGCATGTGGGTGTGTGTCGGTTCAAGGCTGTTTTTAGAAATGCTGCCTGAAATTTGTGGTGCAAGAAAGGAGCCTGAAAGTGGCTTTTCGTCAGGAACACTGAATTGCTTAACTGATGTGGCTTATGTTATGCTTTATAAACACATCTGCCCTGGTTGCTTTAACACCTTTGACAGATGTGATATGGTGTATCTACTGCCTGGAAGACTTGAGGGTCCAGCGTAACCTGCAGTGACAGGAGCTGGTCCACAGCTATGCTTTTTATACTCAACCTGTGCAGAATTTGGCAACATCTCGTGTAGATGAACGAAGCTGGTTCAGGCTGATCTCAAATATCTGTCATTCCCCTGGGGCAGTGCTGGGCTTCCTATTTTGCCCCATGCTCTTCTCACAGGGGAATCTTCCTGTTCACACTGTTACCCCATTCCTCTCCTCAGTTAACCCAGGCCTTAGTTAGGCTGTTTTGGGTAGGAAGGGTGGTTTGTCTCCTGACTATTCTTCCCCCACTCTTTTTGCCCTCTTCTGGTGCAATACACCCCAAAGTTTGAAAAGGGCTGTTTTTAAAATAGAAGTTTCTAACTAAGGTCTCAAACAAAGCCTACCAGCCTTGGGGAGGTTCATCTAAAGCACTTTAAGCTGCAGACATCTAGTAAAGAACAGCAGAGAGTTCTTTGGACATGCTGGTTGTCCCACTGGAAAGAAGTTTGTGATGTTGAATGTTATCACTGACATTTAATAAATACACAGTGCAAATATTTAGGCCCAGTAAAAAATAAAACCAAATGCTGCCTCTTGGGGGATCTTTAAGCCTTAGTATGATTGCAATACTGGGCTTATGGTGTCCTTGTGCAATATTGTGTGCTCTGGTGTCTTCTCACTATGGGCTTGTGAAAGTAGCTGTGTTGTGTATCTGTCTTTGCAGCAGTAGATTTTGTGGGAAACAAAAAGAGGGAATATTTCAGTGCAACAGTCCTGATTCTTACCAACTTGACCACACCATTTGACCTGAGCATTTTCTTCCTCGTCCAAGCATTTTTCTGCTTTTGTTTTCTGACTTAATGAAGTCTTTTTGAATGACTGTTCTTATGTTTTATTTGTACAGCAGGAGACTTCATACATTTGTTGCTTCCTTTAGATTGTGGGTTGGATTTCTTCTTGTATCTGATCAAAACAGCTCCCTAACTGCACTCTTTATATTGGCTCTGGAGCATCTTCAGAAGCACAGGTACAAAGTTGAAGATTTGGGGAGTCTTTTGTGACTGTTCATCAGTAAGACTCTGCTTCCTTGTGGCAAGAATCCATGTACACCTTCTGGAGGCTGATTCCTATCACCATTTCCAATCCCTTTTTACAAATATTTGCTCTTTACTGTGCCCAGAAGTTAGAAAGTAATAAGTTGCATTCTGTAAGAAGGCAATTCTCCTTCGTGTCATTGTGGTGAGAGTATTTGTTGTTGGTCTGTGACTGGCAGTCCACACAACTGCATTTCTGAAGTGGTTCCATTTGAGTCCACTGGAATTTTCTTCTTTTTCTGGTGTTTACACATCAGCTGAGGTATTTTGAGCACTCTCATCTCAGTTTTCTGACTTTAAATCATCCTTGAACAATGACTTGCTTTATAGCCTCAGGTTCTTCAAGACTTTAACTTGTCATAGGAATGCAACCTGTAGCAGCAATTGGGATGAAAGTGGTTTTCTGAAGCTGCAAGTTTGAGTTGGTTGATTTTTTTTTGAGTGTGTGTGCGTGGTGTGCTTGTTCTTTTTGCATGGTTTGGTAGTGTGCAAAGAATTGCACTGTAAAGGATTTTTGGAGGGGGATATTTCACCCTCCTTGTAGTTTCAGATATGTTCTCTGCTGTTAAATAGCTTCATTTTATCAATATACTCATCTCTATACCTGTAAATATATCTGCAAATAAGGCAACTTAACACAACTGCTAATAGAAGTGCCTCTCCTTACCCAGCTCTGCTCCTGATATCTGTTCTGTAATGTCCCCACTACTACAGGATTTCTGAACTCAGATGCTCATGGAATCCTGGTGAGCTACCCAAGCCTAGACAAGGGCCTGGGTTGGGTTTGAGCAGTTATTCTGAACTAAAGCCTGGGTAATCATGTCTGTGCTCCCTCGTGTTCAGGACATGACCTGTTCCCTGTGGAGCCCGTTCCCTGGGCCTCAGATGCTGCAGCGTTTGCTGCCCCGAGTGCTGGGCGGCGTTTGCTGCCCTCAGTGCTGCTGCCGTGGGACCAGGACCTTGGGACATCATCTCCCCTGAGCAGAGACTGCAGTGATGTGAAGTGTCCTCCATGCTGATGATAAAACAAACCTACTCTCTTTCCCCATACACAGGTTAAAAGACAGCATAAAGACATTGTCTGAGTTTCAAGTCAGTTTGTAATTTGCTTTTGGGGGTGGTTGTTTTGGAGTTGTAGCTGTTGCTGAGACATTGTGTGGCTGCTGCATCATTGTGTTAATTATTGCTTTGTTTGTGAGGTGATGCTTTCCTGGCAGGGAGTAGCATCAAGAGGGAAGCTTAGAATAATTATATTTGTCCCCTTGAAAGTTAGTTAACAAGCTACTGTTTACTGATATGGTGTAGGTACTGTAATGTGGTAGTTGACTGTTATGAGCAAGGAATTTTAACACTGGTATGGAGTAATAAATGGCTGGAAACTGTTGTGTAAGGATGGAAAGTAACATTGAACAAGATAATTCCTCTTGAGAATTAGCCTGCTGGGGGTTATCCATTCTACAGGTGGGGAATAATTCCATTTTATTTAGTGTTCATAATACTGTATGTCTACCAGGAACCTTAATTGGCTTGGATCTGACTTGATTATAATTTCACTTTTGAAGGTATTAGACATGACTTATTGGCTATTCTTGGCATATTACTTTTGAAACAAAGTAAATCCTGATGGGAAGCTTTTTTCTCTTTGAAGTTAAAAAAATAAATTAAGGAAATAACCAAAGTCAAAGGTACCATAAAAAAGGGGTATTGCAAAAGCAGTATTGGTATTAATCTTGAAAGTTCTTTTAAATAGTTAATAACTTATACTATAGTCAGTTCAGGTTTTATACATTACCAGTATAATACCATGGCCTGTCATATGAACTCATAATTCTGTCATATCTTTCTCTTTGGTTTTTTTACTATACTCTGGATGTTCTTATTTTCTATTCCACACATGCATACAGTTTATTTGCTTACCTATATCAGGAGCCCTTTTCTGTTCTTCATCGTGTTTTTTTCAAAAACTTTTACAAAGTGCTGAATTCATTTATCTTAAAAACAGTGCTGGAATAATAGTGTTTGTTTCATGAAATGATCTCTATCAGCCAGTATAATGAAATTTATCGCTTTATTTTTCAGTTCAGTCAACTGGTATCCAGTGATTTGAAAGTCCTTGGAAGGAGCTCCTACACACTGTGCAGTGATGGCCAGTTACTCATCCGACAAGTCCTCCACCCAGAGACATCTAAGAAGGTACGAGATCAGAACTGGTGCAGAAAGGCAGTGCTGTGGTTTTAGGACATGGAAGAAAACAGCTTGTGTGAGTTTGAGGGGAGCAACTCAATTCAGCCTTGGGAACTGGAATGTTCCAAGACAATTTAAGATGATCCCCTCCCTGTCTCAGCCATGAGTAGCAGAGTAGTTATTCTTGGCATCCTCTTGAAAGTCAGTACTTGGACTCCCAGATGAGCACAATGAACAGGAAAGTTAGGAAAATCAGGACAGAGACAGCAAAAACACAAGTACTTTAAACTCTCTGTCTCAAGAAGTGGAAACAAAAGTGCTGATCTAACCTCATCAGAAGTGATGAAGAATTATTGCTTTGCTTAGGCTTGTGTTAAACCACAGATTCCGAGCTCTGGAATCGGTAGGAGCCACGTGTCCTGTGCAGGGTAAGCACACAGCAGTGCCTTGCCCTGGAGGATGGCAGTGCTTCCCCACCTGCATTTATTCAGCCAGAAGCAGAGCTACAGCTGTTCTGCTACTCCCACAAGAAGCAGCAGTTTCCACTCCTAGTTCCTGTGAGGGCTTAGAGCAGCTTGTCCTGCACAGGGAGAAGAATCTTGCCTTGGTGCAGGGTGGTGGCTCTGCCTGCCTGGCAGCTCTGCAGGAACACCACAGGAGTGAGAGCTGCTGACAGGGAAGGAGTTGACCAGTTGTAGATTGTTTTCTCTCTAGAGAAGACGATTGGCTCATGCTGAGTTTCTAGAAATATTTGTTTGGCATTTGTGTTGCATTAAAACTTAACGCTGACTTTTTATGAAGAGCTTGTGTTTGTGTAGGGATGAGGTAAGTAAGGAAATGAAATTATATTTATCATTCAAACAGTAACACATTTTTTTGTGGGGTTAATTCTTTGTACTTCCCTCTTGAAACAAAGGGACTTAACTAAAACAAACTATGATGTTATGGAAGAAATAATTGTCCATACCAGATCAAGGAATGTATCTGGTGTGGTCATATGGTGTCAATCGGGATCACATATTGAGTCTCTTAATACTGCATTTCTTTGTTCTTCCTTTTTTTTCCCTCCTTCAATACTTCTTCATTTGCAAAAGTTTTTCTCTCTGCACACTGTTAGTAAGCCTCAGACTGTAACTCTTGCTATTTTAAGAAGCTTTACCTTGTGACTTTTCTTAATTCTTTATTTACAAAGGTGGGTGCTGTTTGCCTTAGACCCAAGTTAAACCTTTATTTAATGAAGCAGTTCAAGAGTGTGTTTAATAGTGTTATATAATTAAATTTCTTATCCAACACACAGCTGTAATGAATAAATATTTTTAAGTTGCTGGAAGATATTTTGTGTGATGTAACAATAGTTATTTAAACTTTATCATCATATTTTTATACAATTCTGCTTTCCACTGTGGCCATAAAAGAGAAAATACAGTGTCCTAAATGGGAATATTAAACAGCAAAACATAGATATCTTCAAGTATTTTTTCCAGCCGTCTTCTCCAGCTATTTTTGCACAGATCTGCCTCCCTGAAGCTATTTGTGTTTGCTCATGTAGAGTTCCAATTCTGAACAGCTGTGGAATTTGAACTGTGTTACAAAGGAGCCAAAATGCTCCATCACAGACAAGCTGGAGATGTGCAACTATGGGATTTTTTGGACTGCCTCATTCAGTCCAGAAATAGTAAATGAAATTTAAAGGAATAGTGTGTAAAAAACCAAACCTTTTCCTTCGTTGCAGAACTTCCTGCTCTCAGACTGCTTCTATTCCTTCTATGATCTGCGCAAAGAGTTTCACACTTGCTACCCTGGTTCAGCCGCCGTGAAAGATCACACTATCAAGACCATGGCAGAATGTATCCTTTTGCTGCAGCTTTTACATCAGAATCAATTACACTTCCTTAAATTCTATGCCCATGATCATTGCAAGTTTTATTCTTCTAAACTAAGATGCGGGTTTTAAAAACTCAAAGGTAAAATGAAAGAAGTGTCAGCTGACATGTGTTGTGAGAGTTCTGCTTCTCACTTTTTTTCTTCCAATTTGGGTCTAACACTGATTTCTAAACCATATTTAGTAAATTCACCAAAGAAAAGCTTCCCTTGCATTGATGCTTGATCTGAAAGGCAGAACTGAGCTGTCAGTGGGCCTTTTCAGCACCAGTTGACCTGCAAGTTTCTGTTTGCCTATAATAGTAGTTCTTTTGCATGGTCCTGACTGAACTGAGTTTAAAACCAAAAAAATACATCTAAATTCCAATTAGGAGGATTCTTGTGGCCAACATGAATGTGATTAAAGTTATGTTTAAAGTGAAAGGAACTTATTCAGCTTTTTTTTTTTTGTCTTTAAACTGCAAACACTGAAATTATGTAAGCTCTCAATAGTTTTCAGACTGTTGACCATTAAAGTGAATATTAACCAGTTTATGAGCAAAGTAGTATGTCTAATGATCCTGTGTCCCTTGTAGGACAAGTAAATTTGATTGCCAGGTCTGTGTGAATATCAGGAAAGCTTTATGACTTGTTTACAGATGATTATGCAAGTCTGTTATTTTCTATAATCACCTGTTGTAGATCTGGGGTTAGGAACAGATGAAGCAGAGGAGGACTTTGGCGTGTGGCAAGTGAAAACCATGGTGGCCATCATTTTCAGCATGCTCTCTGAAGGTTGTAGTAAGTCAATTATTTGTATGGAAAGAAATCTTTCTTTCCTGAGAGAATTGGCAGTGGTACTGTCATGCTTAGTAATCTCTGACCCTGGTTACACTTAAACTTGCTGTTTTGTTGCAGATCATGTGTTTACTGAGCCTGAAACTGTGAAGTACAAGTATGAAACAGGTCCTTGGTGAGTGTCATGGTTGTTTACAAGCAAAGATGAGCCTTGCCTACAGTAAGGAAAGCTTGTGAATGTTTCCCTGTGGTCATTGTGAAAGCACATTGGCTCCTGAGCACACTAACAGTGCGCTCAGCAGTCAGTCTGGTGTGGATAGACTAGAACTGGCACACTGGATGCTGTACTTTAGTCTTAAAGTCACTGCAGGTTAAATGCTCTTTGTTCTCTTGCTCCTGTTTTGCGTGGCAGTGGGGCTGGCTTATCTTCCCAGCAGTGAAGAAATATTTGTGAACTTTCTCTGAGTCAACAGGGTAATGGCCAGTGCACCCCATAGGCAGCTGAGCTGTGTGGTGCTCCTGAAAGGTCTCATAGGCTGTATTGTGTGTTGGGTTTAGGGAGAATAAAACTGGGGTGTTCTTTGTTCTCAAGTACCTTCCAGTGACTGGAGAATGAATCATTTTAGCCATAAGTAATTTGTATTCATATTTAGGACTGTCTTGTATCTGCCATCTATCTTAGATTGTTAGATTTTTTTTAAAAAAAATTAATCCTGTTCCTTATTATTTTACTTTAAAACAATTTTCCTATTTTTTTATTTAAGTAACTGCAATGTGGTGACAAGATAGTGCATCTTCAGTGTTGTGTATATATAGAAGAATTATCTCAGTTATCTTTCCTTTCTTTATAGAAATGAATAATGGGACCAGAACAGTCTCAACAGGAAATACACTCCAAATTTACAGTTAAATTAGTTGCAATCTGAAATTGGGTAAGATAATGGAAAACCTAGATTAAAGCTTACTTTGCCTTTTTTTTTCCTGTGTAGTAGTAAATCTGAAACTGTGGACAGTGAGACAGTAATACGTGCCAGAGGTTTGCCATGGCAGTCTTCAGACCAGGACATTGCTCGATTTTTCAAAGGACTGAACATTGCCAAGTAAGATAATAAGAATTTGCTTTGCTTTGACACTTCTTTAATAGTGAGTTACTTTAATATTTGTTTAACACATCCCCTGCACTTCCCACTGGAGTCCTCACTTCTACAGCGTTTCCCCACTTGCTCTCTTGCTGTGCTGTGGTCACAATGACTGAGCCGGTTTACCAGCCTTATGTGATGTGTGTGAGAAGAGTTTTGAAAGAGACTTGTCAATTGAAACCCAATATATGTTCCTATTGCTAGGATCTAAAGGGAGAAACTCCTATTGCATTAATTAAAGCAGAGTCCAAGGTACAATAGAAGCTTTAATTTTGTGCCAGCTCCTCAGTGTTCTGCTACACCTCCTAAACAGGCCACATTCAGGAACCTCCCTGTTTGGAAGAAATTTTCTTGTGGCTTGTGTATACACTTCTATAGCTGTATGTGTATACATATGTAGGAAGACATAGAAAGAGCAAGTGAGTTTACTTTAGCACTTATTACTTTAGTCATTGAATGTATATTCTGACTTCTCAACACTGAGAAAATTCAGGTTTTTATTTAGAGCTCTGAGGAAATTCAAATCTGCATCTCTGAGGTGATAGGAAGGGCTTGCAAATCTGCATCTTCATGGAAGTTGAGAAGGTGGTGCAACATGAGATCCATAATCTCAATGGAGTGGATTTTAAAGTATAATTGTGTTACATCAAAAATGTAATGAAACTGTGGATAGTTGCAATTTCTTTTTTAATCTGTAACCTTCATGTTAAAATCTGATTTCTGTACTATTCTTACAATTATTTATATTATTGTATTATCTGTATTAAAGAGTCAAACTGAGTTTATTTTTGTTGGCTTTACCTTCCAGAGGTGGTGTGGCTCTTTGTCTGAATTCTCAAGGAAGAAGGAATGGGGAGGCATTAGTTCGGTTTGTCAATTCTGAACAGAGAGACCTCGCCCTGGAAAGACATAAACATCACATGGGCAGCAGATACATCGAGGTAAATGTTGTCACTTGGAAAAAAAATCCCTGGAGGGCCATGTGAATGATTTAGACCATGGTTTTAAATGAGAGCAAACTGCACTTCCGTTTTGCTCAAAGTACCAAGATGCAATTCTCTGGCTTGTGAAAGTGTGTGTGTGTGTGGTTTGAGTTGAACATGGTGATTTTCATGTGTTTTATTTTTTGTTGTTGTTGTTTTTCTCTTTAAGGTTTACAAAGCAACTGGGGAAGAATTCTTAAAAATTGCAGGAGGTAAGTGATGCTGGAGTTCAGTGGGATTACTTAAGTTCATAGGAATGTTGCTCTAGTTCTGATTTTTTTTTCTTGACTGAGGATGCAAATAGATAATGAAGTAGCTTTTCCTGTTTTGCCTTCCAAGAATATTTGACCCTGTCAAGTTCTGTTTTCACGTGGTTGAAATTGAGCTGTGAGCATTTGAGCTGTGGTGTTCACAGTCTGGCAGTTTGGGAGGAAAATGGAGCTCCTTCACTGGAGGCATCGATGTGAATTCGTATAAGTTCACACTAGTCTCATGTTTGTTCCAATTTTATTAAAATATGAAACACTTGCAGAGTAGATTTTCACTTCAAAATAGATTGCTGAGAGTAGTAGTGTCTGGGGTGTTCTGTGGGTTTGTTGCTGTCTGCTGACCTCCTGTGTTCTTCCTGACTGCTTTGGCACTGCTCTGTGCTGTGGAACTGACTCCAGTGTGACCACATGTGTTATCTTCCACCAGGCACCTCCAATGAAGTGGCCCAGTTCTTATCCAAGGAGAACCAAGTTATCATCCGGATGAGAGGCCTTCCATTCACTGCTACTCAAGAGGATGTCTTGGGGTTCCTGGGGCCAGAGTGCCCGGTCACAGGAGGAAAGGAGGGACTTCTCTTTGTCAAGTACCCAGATGGCAGGCCCACAGGAGATGCATTTGTGTTATTTTCCTGTGAAGAATATGCACAAAACGCGCTTAAAAAGCATAAAGAAATACTTGGAAAACGTTACATTGAACTCTTCAGGAGCACAGCAGCTGAAGTCCAACAGGTTGTAACTATTAGCTGTGAAACTCAAAACTAAGAAGAATCACTTATGACAAAACTAAAGCTTTGTAACCTCCTTGTTAGTATCTGTTTCAGCAGTGTGTTAAACATATTTGTGATAATAATCACTAAAAATGTTTTTCAGCAGTAAGTCCTAACATGTCATATGTTCCCTTTGTCATTTGGGAATGCGTCAACCGAACACACTGAGATCTAAGTTTCCTGTATTTCTTATATTTTTATTTATATATATATTTCTTTGTTGCCCTCAGAAACTCCATAGTTGGAGATGAGCACTCAGGTTAAAAAACACAAGCACTCTCACTTAACCAATTACATTTTATGAGTAAATTAGAGCTAGTATTTTTTCTTATCAGTTATTTCAGGTCTCAATTCTTTTAAAATGGCTGGTTTGAATTAACCCTAACTTATGTAAAAACTGTATGTGACAGTACTGGTTTATTAGCACAAATGTGGTTTCAGATATTATAAAATGAACTGTAATTGGCTTTTAAGTTTTTTTGGATTGCAATTAGAAAAGTCTGTTATTAGGGTATAGCAAACTGAATTTGTTAACCTTCCACTTTCCAAGTTTGAAATTCTTGGATGTCCAACAGGAAACTAATTACAATAATTTGGTTTAATAAGGAGGTTTTTTTCTCTGATGTTGGAAATACTAACGTAAGAATTGATCTGTGCTCAGGCAGACAGTGTAAATCTCTCTTGCTGTGCCTGTGCCCCGACAGGTCCTAAATCGCTACATGTCGACGCCTCTGATCCCCACGCTGCCGACCCCGCTGATCCCGGTGATCCCGCCGCCGTACGCCATCGCCACGGGCAGCGCGCGGGACTGTGTGCGGCTCCGGGGGCTGCCCTACACCGCCGGCATCGACGACATCCTCGAGTTCATGGGGGACGCCACAGGGGATATCAAGCCCCATGGAGTTCACATGGTCCTTAATCAACAGGTAGCAGCACTTTGCATGGGAGGATTGACTTTCTAGTGCTTGAACAGGGTTAGAAGTCAGGGCAGCTTACCTGATCTTGGCTGTGCTTTAGTCTTCTGTAACTTTGGGAAAATACAATGTTGTCTTTGTCTCTTTTCCTCATTTCTCTTCCCCTTTTACATACAGACTTGCTTTTCTTTCTGTGCGTGTGTGTGTGCATCAGTCTGGGGAAGATGAAGCCTGTTCTTTTAATGATAACCTTATCCTGGAGGCTGTTTAAATGGCTCTTGTGTTTCAGTCAGGTGCTGGAGATACACAAGGAAGAAATGCCTCTTATTAGATGGCATAGCTGCTCTGTCAGCTGCAGGGCTTCTGCTGTGATGTTTGAGTGGAATTTGTGTCAAAATTATAATTTGATTAGAGGTTTCTCAGGCTTTAAAGGAAGTTGATAGTTAAAAATTGTGTTTTGGCTATATTTTAATGATATACTGATATATTTTCCCTGTCATCTTGTATTAAAAATAAACTCTCAGGCACAGAAATACTGAGGTACTAAGAAAACAAATGAAAGAGGCTATAGTTTTCTTGATTTTTTTTTTTCTTTTGTTAAGGAAGTATTTTATATATACAGCTGTGTCTATCAGATAGAAGCAAGTCAGACCTGGAAATCAATTTCTGCTGTAGCAATGGACTTCACTAAAGCCTCTGGAGTTTTATACTGTTGTATCTAAAAAGTAGTTGCAGGGAAGGCAAAGCCAGACTCTTCCTAGAGCTTCACAGCAAAAGAGAAAGGGACAGTGTTAATAAACTACATCAAGAAAAATTCAGTGTGGGTGAAGAAATAAAAAATCAGAATGAGAAATTAGCTAAACACAAGAACAGATTCCCAGAGTTGGTGTGGAATCTCCACCCCTGGAGATCCTCAGATTTCAAGTGGAGAAGGCTATGAGTCGCCTGATTATAACTTGAAAGTTTGTTGTGCTTTGAATGGCTTTTGGATTAGAGACTTCCAAACTTTTTTTTCCATGCTACATGAGTTTCTGTTTATTTCTGCAGAAGACTGAACTGTTAACTGGGAGCTTCTTGCATGAGTCTTGATTTTTCTGCTCCCATAAATAATCATTGAGTTTATTAGTCATTAGTGCCAGAAGAGGAACAGCAATACAGACTTTTGGTAGATGTTTGATATTGGTACTTTCTGCATTTCTTGTGATGTTTTAATAACAGATGGACTTACAATTATTTCCCTGCCTCCCCCTAGGGGCGACCATCAGGTGATGCTTTCATCCAAATGAAATCTGCTGACAAGGCCTTTATGGTGGCTCAGAAATGTCACAAAAAAATGATGAAGGACCGTTATGTGGAAGTATTCCAGTGTTCAGGAGAGGAGATGAACTTTGTTTTAATGGGTGGCACTTTAAATCGTAGTGGCTTGTCCCCACCGCCATGTAAGTTACCATGTAAGTCTCCAATTCTTCTGCTCTCTGCTGCTAAAGGCTGACATGTGGTAGGTGCTGAAGCTTTGTGGCCTTTCACCTTTTGACTCGGGTTTTGCCATGATCAATAATCACCCATCTGTGTACATGCTGAGATTGGAATTGTTCCCCTTGGGCAATAATGGGACTGATCAGCAGCATTTTTGTTGTGTTTTCGGTGGTGAGTAGAGGGCAGCGAGGCCTTGCCAGTGAAATTGTTGCACACTTTGCTCTGTGTGGGTGTCCTGTTCTGCTGAGCTCTGCGTAGACTTGCCTGTAGCGGAACCTACTTGGAATTAGAGGGATTTTTAAAATGGGGGCAAGTTCTGTGTTCTAGCTGCCAGTGAGTGCTCTTGCTATCTTGCCTTAGAGCATTGAGAAGGTACTCTTTGGGCTTATTTTTGAACAAAAACACCCACTGGGTTGATACACTAACTGACCACAGAATAGTGAAGTTGGATGGCTTTTAATTTTTTTTATTTTAAGATTACAGTGAACTTTATTGAGGAACTATAATGGAACTTCACCATACTGTTCTAATTAGTCTCACTACCAAATCACAAAGCAGATACCGATGTGTATTTGCAAAATAATAAAAAGCTGCCAAATATAGTATATAAAAACAATTTGACTGCACACCAAGCCAAGCTTAATAGTCCTATACAAATCAGGTGTTTGTTCATCAAAATGCATCAGACTAGTGATCGAGTGGGTTATTCTGTTTTCCAGTTTCTATATCCTACAGATACTTTTTGAAGTTACAGGAAGCTTATACATGAAGACTCATGGTCAGCAGTTATGGAGGCCCATGTGTAGCTACTGTTATGATGCTTTTGTCCCACAGAGTACAACTTCTGTTAGAAAAAATTAAGGGTGTGTTGGTGTGCACGCCTGCTTTCTCTGTGCATATGGCTTTATGCTTTCTGTGAATAACTCTCAAGTTCCCTACTTTCCATTCACACATGGTCAAGGCTGCTCAGCTCTAGGAGTTGTGAACTTTTAGGAATTACTCATTCCAAATGCCCCAGTTATCATTCATGGTGATGTAGCAAGGGTCTCCAGGGGAGAAGGTAGAGATCAGTCTTTGCTCCAGTGTTCATCAATTGTGCCCAGATGGTTTTAATCAATTTTAATCACATTGCTCTAGGAAAGGAATTATTCATCCTAGAGACCTCCTTTCTCATTGTTTTTTGTTGCTGTGTCCTGGTTTGGTTTTAGGTCTCTCTCCACCAGCCTATGCTGCTTTCCAGGCAGCAGCAGTGATCCCAGCAGAGGCAGCAGCGCTGTACCAGCCACAGGCTCTCTTGCCAACCACCAGGACTCCCCAGGCCTCTGCAGCTGCTCCTCCAGCTGTCACCTACTACCCAGCTCAGGCTGCCCAGCTTTACATGAATTACACAGCTTACTATCCCAGGTAACCCCGAGATTTAACTGCTTCTCTTGACCTTTCATCTCAGTGGAGCAGGCAACTGTGTGGTCACCTGTGAACAGCTGTTAAATTTGTATTTCTGGGGTGGGTTATCCTGGGAACTTGATGTTCAGCAGCAGAGACAGTAACCACTTCAACTGATTGTCTGTGGCCTTCTAATGGAGTTTGGCTCTTCTGTAGCTTCTGTTGGAATCTCATAATGTTGGTCTAATATTTAACATGTTTTTTTGGCACTGGGGCAATGTCATCAAGGCAGTTCTATCTCTTGGCCAGGAGAGAAGCTGTATCAATAAATGCCTCTGCACACTCATCTGAGTTTGTTCTTTTACTTACAATACTGTTTCCATACTGAAAGGCTTCTCATAGGTGTGTACTAGGTTTGATTTTAGTGTATCACTGAGACCAAAGAACACTTTTACATGTGAAAGCAAAGCAGATCTCCACCTTTTTCCCTTCCCACAGGTGGTATCAGCATGAGTCACTGAAGGCTGGTACTTGGGTCCATGGAGATAACTTGTCCATTCATAGTTCCTAGGCTTGTGACACTTGCTACCTTGAGTATCTATATGGGCCCTGACCAAGATGGATGTGCTAATTATTGACTATTTTGTGGCTCAAAAATGCCAGATTGGGGCATTTGCCTGCTTTTCGTACTATGGCACACCCATCCCTTTTTTCCTTAGCGTTTAACTATCTTAAAAATCATTTGCAGCTGCTTTTATGTCTTTAACTACAAATATTAGCTATTTTCCTTTCTGTCCCTTCTCCAAAAATAGATTATCGGATGCTGAAGAGAAATGAAGAAAGTCCCCAAAGCAATCCCCATCACTGTTTGTTTTTCTGTGGTAGTTGGGTGTAGTTTGAAACTTAAATTTTCGGTTTCATCTTTGCCTATTCCAAGTACTAGAACTGGTTATTGATTTTTCATAACAGTTTTGCTCCCTCTTTCTCTTTCAGTCCTCCAGTATCTCCCACCACAGTGGGGTACCTTGCAGCTCCTCCAGGAGCTGTAGCTGCTGCTGCCACTGCCACCCACACTCCGATTCTGCCCCAGCCTGGAGCGTTAGTCCGGATGCAGGGCTTGCCATATAACACAGGAATGAAGGAGATACTCAGTTTCTTCCAGGGGTACCAGGTTAGTATGCAGTCCCTGTGCTTGCCATGGTATTTGGACCTCTCAGTATTGAGCAGTGGAGATCAAACTGAGCAAGTGAGTGCTTTTGAAAACTGCCAAAAATGTGTGCAAGCTCCATGTTTTGTATTTACTTGACAGACTGAAGTGTAACAGACTATTTGCCTTATTTCTTATATAATAAACATATCCTAATTAGAAAGCAGTGATTTAGTGTCTGAGTTTAGGCTTTGAGTTTGAAGAGAAGAAAGCTCAGAGCCCCTGTGTGAGTGGGGCTGCAAAGGGGCTGCCAGAGGAAGGTGGGGCTGCCCAAAGGTTTCAGTCCTGGACACTTCTTGGTGGGAGCCTTAGTAGGGTCAGTGTTCGTCCTTCAGACTGAAGGGTTAAAGTCTGCTGAGAGCAAACCTCTAGTACAGAGGGCTGTGAGCTGGGTGTGGTAACTCGCCAGCAAAAAGAGAAATACAGATGCCTCTGTCAGAAAGTCTTTCAAGTACTGATTATTTTGGTCACAGGCAGGAACATTTTCTATTAAAATTGCATTACTTTGCAAATTAAAGGAAAGTTATATTGTCCACATTATTAGTACTGATAGCAAATATTCTACATGCTGTAGGTAACTTCAGTCAGTATGGACTGATTGACTGCTCTCAGTGAGCAAACATATAGAAACTTATCTTCTTGACAAGTTAAAAAAAAGCACCAAGTACAACCATTTTTTCCCAGCAGCACTTACATGAATTCATGGAATGGATCATTTCATGTCTTCTGCCTTTCATCTCAAAGGATATTGTATCTATATCCATGTTTTGCCATCGTAAGTTTGTTAAAAGAAAAGATAATTGGAAATGGTATATTCCAGTCAGACTTTAACTTCTGTGGGTAGTAACAGCACTTGCACAACTGCCAATTCTGCCCTTTCAGGTGCTACTCAACAGCCCTGACATAAAATTCTCTGTGTGGGTCTCAAACCACTGCAACTGATTTGTGTGAAAAGGTGACAATTTTTACATGTTTGTCCTTCAACAGTCTGTGAGTTGGATAACAGGGACAGTGCTGAAGCACAGGATGCAGGGGGATTGTTTTTAATGCGTAGCAGCAGTTATTATGAAACACTCAGGTGTGGTTTTTTCTTTTTTCTTTCTTTTTTTTTTTTTTACCTAGAAGTTTTTAAAGAGCAATGAGCTTTAATTTGTAGAGCCAGATGTCTGCTAAGTATATGAATGTAGACTGATAAGAGATCCTTAAATGTATATGTTCCAAGTTTTGAGTATTTGGAAGATGCAGTGCTCAACCTGTTGTGTCTTTTTTTCAAATGTTACATTTATGTTTGAAAGCAGTTTGGCATACTCAGTTTTTTGTGGAAAAATGTGAAGATAAGCACATAACAAGTATGATGAATTTTGACAAACATTAAAAGAAACTAAATTTGGAGGCTTTTTCTTCAACAGATATTTCTAGAGTTAAAACCATGTTCAATTATTTAGTGGCTTTTATGATTTCCAGGCAAACAGTAATAATCATTCATCTTGCTGTGTAGCCACTGATATTTTGCCTTTCAGTTTTTTCCACCTGACTGGGGGTTTTGGTGGATAGATGGTGGGTGTATTATAACCTTAAATAGGGAAGCCTATTTTCTAAATTGAAATTCATCCAGAAGTGTAAGGGCACCTTTGGAAAATGTGGCCTGAACCTGTCTGTGCATGGAACTGGTCAGTGACAATCTTTAGTAGCTCTATTTCCCACTAAATCATTAGTTTAGTGAATCTGGACTTTGTGTCTAGTGCTCAGTTTGCCCTTTTACTTCTTTCTGCATTTGGAGAGCAGTTCATGGTGTTTGTATTGCACAATTAAACGATTCGATTAATAGAAATTTTGCCACAAGGTGAAAACTATATTCTGCTGCTGCAACCTCCTGCCATCACCAGTTACTGTTATTAAATTGGTCACCTCTTTGATTTCTTTTAAAGATGTTGTCCAAATGAGATCGGGTTCAAAATCTTATAAAGGAGCCAAGGAATTCTTTTGAATTGTTCTTGGAATCCCGCATGTGGTAATGCTAGTTTTATACTTGCTCATTCCTTTAGGGGAAAAAGAGGTGGTGACTTACTGTAGTGGGACAAAACTGTGTCTCTGGAGCCATAACTAATCTTTTTTTTCTTTTTTCCTTCCCTTTCCTCACATTATTTTTTCATTTTCTGCTGCTGCCCAAGGATTTATTACACGATGCTTCTGCTCGTTCAGAAAGTGAGCCCCTAATAATCATCAGTGGTTTGGGCATGGTTTTAATCTCTGTATAACTAATTGATGTTGGTATTCAGTGGGCTTCAGTGTTGGTATTCTGGGAACCAGATCGGAGATGCTGAGATTGAAGGGTGATTTTTGTCTTTGTATGTCCTTGTCTGAAAGGAACAGGGTTTCAGTTTTAGTTCTTGCTTTATTCTCTTCTGTTTTTTTCCTTCAGTCTTCGTGGGCTCTGTATTTTGCATGTATGCACATGTTGCTACTTCAGTGAGAGCACCTTTCAGACCAGACCTGCCTCTTAAGAGACAGACTTTGCTTATCATGGCCTTCAACAAGCTGGTCTCAACATCAGTACATGCTTCTAATGACAAATACTGTAAAAGTCTGCAGATCAGCATTTTAATTTTGATTTAATTTTATCAGTATTAGCCTCTTGTTTAGCATTTCAGCAGCTTTATTTCTTCTTGCAGTTCTGCTTTCGTGTTTTTAGTGTTGAAAATTCCTTCCAGCTTGCATGTACTTATTGTAACTTTTAGTAAATAATGGAAAAACTTATGAAGAACTTTCACAGTAAATCTTGGAGATGGTAATTTCCCTCATTACTTTTCTGTATAATATTGTAGTGTACTGTAATCTTCAAAAGAGCTAATATTAGTACTCTCTGATTCAGTAATTCCTGTTAAACTGCTTTTTAGGTGTACTGTAATGCAACAGGGCCAGTTATTTAAGTCCAGCTGTATACTAGATACAAAGCTAAAGGATACCTAGGAAAACAACAACAAAACCCAAACCAACCAAAACCACACTGAAAAAACAACAAAACCCCAAATAACCAGAACAACAAAAACCTCACCGTGGAATTTATATGAAAATGGGGTGAGAGTACTTGTTTTTGATGAGTGCTAAAACATCTGCTAGAAGAAGTGGCACAAAAATAGTAATTACATGCAACAATTCTCGGTGTTGCTTTGGGTCGTTCCTTGTAGAAGCAGTGAGAGAACTCAAGTAAATAAGGGAGGAACAGGGGTAGAAGTGGCCATGGATTTATGTGAAGTTGGTGCATATCAGAACAAAATTTTTCACTGAAGTATTTTTATTTTGCTTTATTTAGTGGCTAAATCCTCTATGGATTTTACTGTTTATCCAGTAAATGAATCAATGAGAAGTATTTCCACTCTCCAAATACTGACTCTTTTGTTTGTTTTTCTGTGAGAATGCAAGTACTGGCAGAGTTGGTATCGTGACAAGAACTGTTAGGTTAATGTATAAGCAGATGCAGTTTAACTGTGCCCCTGGTCTTAGCTGACCAAAAGCAAGTTCCCAGCTGTGCTCCTGGCTGGGATTCAGTGGGCATGTAGGAGCACTTGCCCAGTTTCTTGGAGGTTGGCATGCATGTGAACTCATGCCTGCCTGAAAAGGACCCTGTGGATTAGTTCTTAGAAAGCAGATTTGTTATTTAGGTAAATTGTAAGTATGGTAGTAACAAAAATAAACTAGATGACTGAGATTTAGGGACCATGGTCACAATGAACTTTATTTAAAGCCTCCTGAAGTTGCTGGAAAAGACTAGGATGGAAATGCAGGGACTCTGGCGTACTTGTTTTCATGTAAGAGAAGCTTAAAATAAATACTGCTCTTTAAACCTGTACTGGGCTTAGGTGCCTTTTGTCTGTAGCTCAGCAGAGCTTTTGCAGTATATTAATCCTCCAAGTCTTTAGAGACACAGAATTCAGGGCTTGTCAGTGGAGGGGACAAGGATGACTAGTACTTAAAGCAGAAATAAGGCAGCAGAGGGAAGTGGAGGCATGGCCAGATTCCAGGGGCATTAACAGCATTTCTCTCTTGGACCAGGACAGCAGACTGCATTGTTACTGACTTTTTAGGGATTACATTTTTTTCTCTGAAATGCATGCTTAAACAAAGAAGTATTCTCTGTTTCCTGTGGGTTCCTTTTGAAATCTGACTCTCTGTAGTCTGAGAGGGACACCCCATCGTCTGTGTGCCAGTCCCAGGCATAGCACCTTCTGACCAGGGAAGGGAACTGGGATGTGGGAGAGGAATTGCCACTTACTGGGATTTTCACCTGGCAATACAGTCACTGTTATATGCTCACCCCATGCGCTCAGAATAGAGCACACTGTTTGTTTTGCTTTATTCCTAAATTTATCTTCCACATGGAAGTGTTGCCTGTGTGGGGGAACCATCTGTGAGACTGGGACTCGTAAATTAGTGGTTCCAGTTTCTGTTGTTGCCTCCCACACTTAAAGCCAGAGAATAAAGTAGCACCATCTTGAAGCTGTATTTTTGGGGACTGGCTGTACCTCTTCAGTCTCTGATACACAAACCCTTCAGGTGGTGTCTCTTCCCCAGAGCACTCAGGTGGTTGCTGGTGAACCTCAGCACTCTCACAGTACAGTGGGTGTACTCCAGGGGCAAAGCCAGCCTAGGGTATTTCTGCTGGTTCTTGTGCTAAATGTTGCAGTTACCTAGCCATCAGATCTGATTCTGTGTTCCAGACAGTCTATCTGGGCTTTTTTTCTGAAGTCTGAGAGTTTGCTTTGGGAACTGTTCTGTGATAAAGTAGTTTAGGCTGGAATTGCAGCTGCTGTCCAGGAAGTGGCCGTTTTGCCTGTGATATCTTGCTTTTATTTGGTCCTGTTTGTTCCCAGTTGAAGTATATCTAAATATACTTCCCAGGTTTTTTGGGTTTGTTTTTTTTTTTTTTTTGAGCAGGATTCCCCCCCCTCCCCAGATTGCTTTGTATGTGCTGTTTTTAGACTGAGCTTTGAATGTTTGCTGTAGGAACTGCAAAAATGAAATGGAAATCAATGATTTACTGGTTAGTGACCTGGTTAAATCTGTGCAGTCTGTGAGAGGAGGAGAACAGTCCCGTATTTCCATCACTGTAGAATTAAAAAAAAGGAACAAGGAAAAAGTGTAGTATGATACCTCTTTATTTAACCACTTTACCCTTGGCTTTGTCCTGTGTGGTTGGCTTGTTTTTGTTTTGTTCTTATGGGTTCTGAAATGCAGACAGAATCAGAAGTATTTACCATCATGTACTCAGGGTAGTTTTCATTTCATTTGAAGAATTTACAGTTCCACAGCTTCTGTTTTAATTGACTGCAGTCTCTTACCTGTCCTTGTGATTAGAAGCTCCTTCTGTTGCTGGTCTTTTGATGATTTTATTTTCCTTCTTTCTTTTTCTCTTTCTTTAGATCTGAGCCTATGCTCTGACAGCTTTGACTTTCTGTGCAGGATAGTTCTCCCACTTTCATGTTTTCCACATTGTATATTGCATTTCAGGTGTGACCTTTGAAATACTGTCCCTCACAAGAGACTGTAGATCTTTGCCTACTGTACATCTACTGATAATCTAAAGTATGTACTATCTTGAGACATTCCTTCCAAAGAGTAAACTTACATTTTGTAGATTTGTTTCAAGGGCAGGTCTGGGAACTGATAATCTAATATTTGCACGGTCTGGTTGCCCTGGCAGGGACTATCTAGAAAATACTTCTTATATTTGTCTTTTACTTAATGGCATGGGTCTAGATGTGAAGGTGGCTAGAATTCAGTAGTAAAAATTCTGGGAGGTTCTTTTCTTTTATGTTCTCTGGGCTCTTGGTTATTGTTCTCTGTGGAAGGTGTGTACTGTGATGGTTGTTTTTTTCTGTTCAACTTCCCTTTGGATGGATACAATGTGTCCTGTATGCCCAAATATAATACCTTTTTCTCCCTAAGCTGGCAGGAGACTTTGTGTTGTGCAAATATCACAGGAAGGCAGCACAGTACATCCACATTGTGTACATTTGGCAATCATCTAAACTGTTAGTGCAAAACTGTGGGGCAGGAAATTCTTCTTGCCACCAAAAGGATATTCTCTAACTTGGGTTATGTTGCTCACTTTGTCTTCTGGAGCCACTCCAGCAGTCTTTGCAGCATATGCCAGAATAGTCAGTCCCTTTCCAGGATATATAATTAGGAAAGATTATGAGATAAAAACAGTGTATCATATTCCCCAAGATGTATTTTCTGACTATATATTTCATATTTGTATCAGGCCAGTAGTATGAGTGACTACTGTTGAGATTCAGGACCTCAAGTAATTCTTAGATCTGATTCACTTGTGAGGTGTTTGTTTTAATTTGTTGGTGTGACTGTACTGTACAGTCACTTTTTATTTTAACAGATCTATCATGATGCAGTTACACTGTATAGTTTATTTCTTTTCCCTATGTAGAAATATTCTATACTAGTATAAATTCTGTCTTGTAAGTGCATTCATGCCAGGACACTGATTTTCTTTAATTGCATTGGTGGAACGTGTGTAGTGCAAGTATTACATGCAGCTAAAGTGCTTATCACTTTACCCTAGAGAAGCTGCAGTTTAATTCCAGGAGTGTATAAAACATCTGAATGAGATCCACACACTTATATTAGCCCCCCGCTTCAGTGTGCAGGCTGGGAGATGCCCATCTGCTCCAGGGAGAGCCTTTACTGCAGGCATGATAATGCTCTTGCAAACTTAAGAGTTTGGTTACCTGATGCTGCCCTCTCATGAGTAGAAGATAAAAAAGGAGCACTTCATGGTCTGAGCTATTTCCCTTCCTTGATAAGAAACAGTTCAAATACACAGTTTAGAATATCCCCCACAAGGATTTACTTCATATCTATTCCTACAACTAGTAATACAGTTGATTTTTTTTTAATCTTGCATAAAGATACCATCTGTCAAATTCACTGTCTCCTGCCAGTTATTATAGCTGATGCTCCTAATTGTGGTTGCAAATGCTCTGTGTGTGGCTTGCTGTGCCAGCCTGTTCCTCCTGTGCTGACTGTCCCGTGTCACATTGTACTGTAGTACGCGCCCGATGACTACAATGGCCTCATTCAGCTGAGCGAGCAAGCCAGGAGTGTGTTACAAGCACCGAAAGAGTGGGTCTGTTTGTAACTCTTGGTAACTTCTGAAGAAGGTAAGATATGATGGCAGAACCTGCATCTCCAGGGGTGAATGGGAAGGGAAGGAAGGGCTTGGTGGTAGAGACTTTTTCCATGTGGCTTTCCCCCTTTTTAGCTTGCATTTGGGTCCTTGCATTTGTCTTTCTGCTTAAAAAATCAACTAACCTGGGGAAGTGGGCCCATTGTGATCTGTAGTTGGGACAGCAGTGGTGGAGGTAGTGTGTGATTGCCTGGTTCTGCTCAGATGGTGTCTTAAACTTCCAGAAGGGTTTATTAGTGCTTGTTCCTCATGTAAAGCTTTCAGTCCAATATTTTACTTTTAGTAGAGTGGTAGAAGATGATTTTTTTCTTGCTATTGCCACAAAGTGCACACAAAGGTGTGGGCAAAAAACCCCAGACCTCTGGCTTTGACTTTTCTATATCATATAACTGACCAGAGATTAATATCTCTGTTTCTTGATCTCCCTAATACAATGTGAACTATCACATTATTTTTAGGAGAGGTTTTTTTTTGGGTATAGTGACTTTCTGATGTGATTAACTAGAGTTGCTAACAGTAAACTTGCCTGCATTTTTGGCACTAACACATAATTCTGATAGAAGTTTTGCTGTGATCTGTATGGAGTACATCATGTCCCAGTACTATTGTATTCCATACAAAATGCTACTGATTAATCAGTACATTTTTTTCTCCTTAAGGAAAAAATCCATAACAAACTTTCAGTACAAATACGACAACCAAATACTGTGCCTTGAGACAATTACCTTCATAGACAAAGGTGCTGTCACATAACCACCATCAACTCAGTTGTTTTCAAATTGCCTGGATTCTCATGGATCTGCTGGAAAGCAGATAGAGTAGAGGCTGATGGTCTGGTGATTAACTGGGAAACCAGATCAGCAGTAGGGTTCTACTATGTATGACATGTAAAAAGTCTTTGACTAATTCATGGAAGAGCTCATCCTGAGTTCTAAGTGGTTCAAAGCAGTTTATACACCACTCCTTCCAGAACAACAAATCAAAAAATTCTGAAAAAAGATTTCTATGAATCTGAATCTAATTTTAAAACACATATGTACATAAAGAAAATCTATTTCTGTCTCAAAATCTATATGAATAAAAACTTCAAACTAGTGTGTCTTAAAATGAAACTGAAGGGGTTTATTTAACTCTTTTAATTATGTTGCTTGCAGAATGTGCAAACTTCTCTGCTAGCTTTCTATGCAACTCTTATAACATGAATTTCCAGATCCCTACACTGGTATTGAACCAATGAACTATGTTTTTAAAGCTCTCCTCTGTGCTCAGAGGTCTAACTGTATTCCATGTGGGTTTTTAGCTGACTGAATTGCAATATTAAATTTCTGTTCTGGACTGATGATCAATGACTTGATCCCGTGTGGATTAACAGCAAAGAGCTGGTTTAGAGCAGAGCATCTTTTAGCTCAGATTTGTGGCTCAAGCCAAGCCGTGTTCAGCTTTCTCTTGAGCACAGTGTTATTTTGAAATAAACCAAACTTGAAGTGGGCTTTAGACGTGAGGGTTTTTATTTGTCTTTGAATTTCTGTCTGCATGCTCTTTCTTGTCTAACTTTAGTTATCTGAGAAGAAATAATACAGAGCCTGTGCTAACTGTCTCATGCATGCTTTTGGTTTCTAAAGTGGACTGTTGCTTATATCTTAAGAATATTGTTCTGCCTGCTCAGTGTTTGGGTGAGTGAAGCTCTGACATGTACTTGCTTTATTTTCATATGTTTGAATGTAAAGCTGATCAGAAACTGCTCTTGGTAATACCTGAGAACTCTTTCTTACAGTATACCAGGCACACACATTCTACAAAAGTGAAACCCTTAAATATTTTAACCTTTGATAAAGTCAAGAGGATATATGTCACATGAGCTTAACTTGATTTAGGTTAATGCTCCTAAAACTGGTTTGTTTTCCAGCATGGTTTTGTCTGACACTGTTTTCTCCAACAAATTAACCTTGTGTGATGAGCTTTTGATCCTTCAGCCTTTCGGTTTGAAACTTCACTGGAATTCAGTTCTATCCAAGAAACAGGGGTTCCAAACTTAGTTTGGAAGTACTTCCTGTGTGTTTTGGGAAATGGATGGGGTACAGCATGGCAGACAGATGTCTGCTTTGAACTCAGCAATTTGGAAAAGACTTTCCAAGGGCAAATGCCCTTCAAAGTAAATCAACTCCAGTGAATAAATAATCTCATCTGCTACCCTGATTTTTCTTAGGTTTGTTAAAATCACAAGTACTTACTTCAGTTGGACTGTCCCAAATTTTACTTGTTCTTGCACTGTATGCCTGTGTTGAGCTCATCCCCCCAACACAGCCTTTATTTTTTTCTGTGTGTGCTTCTGTTTTGTTTTGTTTTTTAAACTTTGCATGTGACTATTGACATGCCTTGTATGTACCCTTTGTCACTTGGCCAGAAGTCCACGCAGCACAAGAATTACTCATCGAATGTTCGGACTTTCTTGCTCCGTTTACCTTTTACTAACATCTGAGTCTTTGTTTTCTTATCCACCTTTAATCTCAATTGCTTCATTTTCTCATGGAATTATGTCTTCATCATTCTACTCAGTACACCAGCAGAATAAGAGCTGGTGCTGTTTGCCAAGCTAAAAGCTGAATTATTTCAATCTTTGATCCTTTCTCCTCCTTCCCATTCTAACACTCAGAGTTATTTTCACCACAGACACAGGACGGGAGTGAACCAGATGCACAGCATTAAAAACTGCATTTCCAGGTGTGGTCTCTGGTCTTACTAGTTTTTTTTTCTCTTTTCTTCTTGTCCCATTGCAGCTCCAAGCAGATTCCATCCTCATGCTTTACAACTTTAGTGGCCAGCCCAGTGGCGAGGCATTGGTGACTTTTCCAAGCCTGGATCTAGCTAAGAAAGCAGTGGCTGAGAAAAGCGGACAGCTCCTGGGTGGCTGCTCTGTGGAATTGTACCTGGTCTAACTAAACACTCTCTGGGGCATGAGGACAGAATGTCGCACCCACCACCATGCCTTTTGCAAAATAAGGAGTCTTCCCTTGCCAACAGGCAGCAGCAAATGTGCCTTTTCAGCCTAACAAGTTGGAATGCAGAGTGGTACATGTCCTGTACTTAATTTGAAAAACGGCGTATCCTGTGATGCCAAAGATACAGTGAAACCAAAAATCATGCAGTTAATTTACTTAATTTCTAATGTACGTGTGTAAAAATAAGCAAACCCACTCCTGGCATCTAGTTAATTGTGAAGACAGTCTAATAGCACTTCAGCTGTCACAGCCATGGGAGGAACTTGGTAGCATCTGAAGTGGAAAGCAAAGCTTGAGTCATTCAGATTCTTCTGTGTTTAGTTCTTAAGAGTTTACACTTGACAAAGTGTCTTGTTTTTGTAGAGTTTAAATGTCTTTAGGATGGTCTTTAGGAATGCATGGCTTACCCAGTTCAATGTGTAGATCATATTGATTTCTGTTTTGTTTTGTTCTTGACTGGAAGATATCAGGATGCTGGATCCCAAATGCAATTGTGCTTTTTCTTGTTTTCATTAGACATTATTTTGCAAAAGCCATATTTGTCTTTCTTACCAGTGTACTGCTGCATGTAAAGCAAAAAAAAAATAAAAACAACATCAAAATCAGAAAAATCCTCCCTGCCCACCCGTAACTCCTGGTCCCAGACCCAAACTTTAAATCTCTACAGGACCAAAATGGCACATAAACCTGAGTACTAATAAGTTATATTTTTTTATTTAAACAAAATAGCTTTCAGATACTGTATTAAAGATTTTGCTCTAGTTTATGTGCATGCAATTTGTTTACATCTTTGAACTACTTTATTTGTATATTATGGAACAACAAGATACGTTGGAATCTCAATTCTGTAGTGCATGCTGTTTTCTTTTTCCCTGTGTATATACATAAGCTAGAAGTACTTTTACGTCATGTAGCATGTGTTTAAAAAAAGACATCTGCTGTAGAAGCACTAAATTACTTTGTTTTTACTGTGCCTTACTTCAAAACCATTCCAAGTGCAATACCAGCAGAGCAAAATGTAATGAATTCTGTTGCTGACATGTTCATGGATGTCTGGATTGATCTTTTGTTAGTGTACAATTTGAGTTGTACTTTAAAGAACTGAATGATGTACCCTTCTTTATATTACAACGAATAAAAGAGATGCTTATGATGTGCATTGGCTTTGGAAAGTGATTTATGCTTTGGTTTAATGTATTTTCACAGAGCATCATTCTATGATAAATAACCTCTTGCACATTTTTCTCTCCTAGGTTTGGGTAAGCATTTGTACTTTGAGTGCCTGGTGTGATTTTTCTGTTGGTGGTTGGTTGGTTTTGTTTTTGTTTTTTTCCCCTTCTTGCATGTTCTGGTAAGCCAGAAATGTGCATGATGCATGTTTCTCTTGTGGTGGAACACTTTTTAGGCAGTGTGATGTAACTGTTTACATGCTTACTGTTCTCATGCTGTTGCCAAAGGAAGCAAACTATTGAACTTGAAATCGTGTTCATGTTTGGATTTAATTGACCTAGTGGGTCACTTGCTTTTCTGTGCAACCCAAAATGCTGCATTTAAGTCATATTGGAGCCAGTCAGCTTTTAATAGTAAAAATGGAGAAAGGAGAGGGAATCATATCAAGATAATAAGGTCCATAGTCTGAAGTCTCATCATGCCAAATGCCATTTCATCATTAAAACCTCCCAAAGGAAGTTTCAGCACAGTTGGGTGGGACTGGAGGAAAAGCCTTTTTGTTATTTTAAAGTGGAACAGTTTGCTTTAATCTGTTTCCAGCATGTATCTTGGTGAAGTCTACCAAAAACCGTAATTTAAAAGTAATTGAATAGTAGAAAGGAGTGCACAATTGTAATTTATGTTCCCATTGTGTCTTGGAGGAGAATGCTTTTCCTTTTTTAAAAAATTTGGTAGCTGGTAGTCCATTTATTACACTGTTACAATCTGCCATGGTCCAGCTGGTCACGTCTTGGTTATGGCTTTGCAATCTATTGAAACATTTTTCAATTAAACAAACCCTTTTTCTGTTTCCATGGCAAGCTGAGCCAGGGCTGCAATGGAACACAAGTAACATCAGCCATGATTTAATGTACCTGTTCCCCTTCCTCCTCTAACACCTTTCTGAATTGTGATCACAATTTTGCTTTTAAGTGCAGTCCCCTGGTAACATGAATGAAAATTGCAAACAGTCTCTGCCCTGGGCAAAATCTGTATCTCCCTGTTTTAGGAAGAGACCCACCAGCTGCTGCATGAGAGGGTGGAAACTAGTGAGGGAAAGTGAACTTGGATGTTTCAGGCTGCATGTTTGTGTGTGTACAAAACATCCCACATGGGCCTTTGAGCGCTGTACGATTTTTAGCAATTATCTTTGTGAAATGACTGCAAGGGCAGGGATAGCACAGATGGGGACACCAGAGACCCCCAGGTGGGGTCTGACAACCCCTCCCAACCTGGGGCTGCTCTTACTCTGAACTTTTCACTTTCTTGCTTGTATTGAAACCCCTGGGGTCTTGCCTGAAAAACAGAAGGAATGGAAAACAAAGCAACAGTAACAAACCAAAGGGCTGCTGGGGTGGGTCGGTGAGGGGAGGCAGGGCCAGCCCGGCATCCCAGGCCAACCTGGGATTAAACCTGTACCAGCTGCCTCCTGTTTTATCCTTTCCCACGGTAAAACCGGGATGGCCTGAGCTGGACCGCATTCCCGGGGTTCGGCTCCAGGGGCAGACGGGCGCGGGGGAGGCTCCCAGAGATCTGTCGGGTCGCTGGGCCGTGTCCCGGGGCTGGCACCGGGGCTGGAGCAGCTTTCCCCAGCCGTCCCCCACACACACTGGGATGGGAGCAGCTTTCCCCAGCCGTCCCACACACACACTGGGATGGGAGCAGCTTTCCCCAGCCCCCCGCACACTGGGATGGGAGCAGCTTTCCCCAGCCCCCCCGCACACTGGGATGGGAGCAGCTTTCCCCAGCCGTCCCACCCGCACGTGTCCGCAGTTGGCGTTTGAAGTTTCCCCACACCTCGCCCCTCCCCTGGGGCTGTGCCAGGCTGCCCACGGGGTTTGTGCCTCGGCTGTGAGGGCTGTGCCGAGCCCTCAGGTAACGCAGGTGGCTGCCTTTACACCTCAGCTGCGTTTCTGTGAGCCACAGGAGCACCTGGGGCTGGTAACCTGCAATTTTGCTGTAGAGGCTTTATAGCTGATGAGGTGGCTTCAAATGCAAGAGTTCTCCTTCGCAAACGGAAGATAAGCACTCTCATCACACGTGGCTCCGTCTGGGAAGGCAGGGAATTCAGGGTAAGGCCGAAGTGTTTTGTATTCTTGGGTGGATGTGTTTACTCCTTGGGACTGAATTGTTAGACTATACTGTGTTGCAAAGCCCTGTCAGAGGGGTTGCTGTCTACGTGCATGTGAATAGGAAAAACATAGAAAGTTATGTTCTAACTCTTTCACCAGAGAAGTGAAGTTTGGTAAAGAACTGTGATTTGACTTTTACTGTTGTTAAACAAAGGGTCCTCACACTCAGCCATGAATTGATTCTCAAAAAGAAGCAGCTTCTGTGCTCACCAAATCAGCAAAATGCCTTACCTGCATTGGTGTTGCCATGTAGGTGTAACTGAGGAGCAGAATTAGCACTGTTTGTATTTATTCTCCTGGTTTCATACTTCTGAGGGTGCTGATACAATTCTGAATGTGGAGATTATTCTTGTACTGATTTCTGCTCCTGTTTGCTTGATACTGGTAATTTTACCTAGAAAAGATTTCTCTGTTGGCCCATCCCATGGGCTGTTCCTGCCCAGCCTAGAGAGAAGATTACTTATTATTATTATTGCCTTTTTTGAGATGAGCTGAGACTGAGGAGGCAGAATTGGCCATTCTTTACCTCAGTAGTTGCAGCTGTGCTTCTGGATCAGGTGTTTGCAATTTGTTCATCTGCAGAGCAGACTCACTCTAGAGACAGGCTTATAAGTTTTGCTCATTTATGTAAATAAGATATTTTCAACAAGCTTATTAGTGAAATTAAATTCCTCATTTTTTAAAAGGAAAAAAGCTATTCAGCACCTTAATTTTTGAAATAATATTTGTTTTATTTCAGTCAATTAAAATGAACTGCAAGGCTGGCAGTTTAACCCGTTGTGTTAAGTACTGATACAATTCGGCCTGTTTAATGTTAGCTGTGTCTTTGAGAGAATATCTTTTGCTGTGGGTTTTTCCTTTTTTAGCAATCTTTATGTAATGGCAGGAGTAGGACTGTTTAGGTTTGTCAGGAGCATCAGCGGGTGTAATTTGGTTAAACCGGTGGCTCAGGCTTTCCTGCCCACACTAATCTTTGCTGCCGGTAGATGTCCCCTTTCCATCGGCCTTCACAAGGAGTGGGCTTGGAACAAAACTGCTTTGGGGCCGGGAGCTCCCTGGGACCAACTGCAGGAGAAGCTTCTGTGAATAGTGAATACTGTGGTGCCTGTTAGTCTCAGTATCTGAGGTCATTACGCTGCCCATGAAACTGTTTGCTGTGGGGTTCTTAATTTTTTTCTCTATTTTAAATGTTTTCTGTGTTCATTGACATTTGATACATTTGCTTTAAAATGTACAAACTGATTTCAAATTGTGAAAATCGCAGTTGTATCTGCCTCTGTTTAGTTGGAAAAAAATAAACTTTTCACAACTGCTCTACAAAAATATCTAATAGAAATCCAGTGGAAATTATTGGACAAAAGGATGTCTTTAAGTGTCACCCAGATGTGAACAGACTGTGTAAGAACATAAGAAACAAAGGGACTAAAAATTAAAGCAAAATGACTCTTTAGCCTTCTGGTTTTAAGAAAGAAAAACATACACCAGTAGCATAATGTTAGGGGTGCACAACCAATTAAATTTGGTAGCAAAAAGCAAGATTGCAGCCTAAGTTGGATGAGCATCTGGTTGGGAAGGCTCTGTGCTCCCAGCTGGCAGAGCTGAGCTGGTGGCTGCGCTTTGCTGATTGATGTCCTTGCTCTTGGCCTTGTGGTTGGCTCCTGGTTTCCCTGTGTGGTCAGGCGGCCTCGGTACTGGCAGGACTTCTCCCACCGAGGTGGCGACTTTCTCAAGCTCTTTGTTCAGCTCCTCACTGCTGGGGGTTGTAAACTACTGTTGGCAGAGAGCAAGTTAGCTGTTCTTGTTGGTGTTAATGCTGTTTGCAGCCTACTCCAGATCCACAGCTACTGGATATCCCGGCACCGTGGCCAGATACGGGGACACGCCGGTGCCTGCCCTCTCCTGCCTCTCCTTTGCAGAGCTGCCCTGTGTGTGCTCACGGGGGGCTGGAGCTCAGCAGGAGAACAACCAGATTTGACCATTTCTTTGCCCTTTCACCTAAGGCTGTTGTTCTGATCCACCCCATGTGTGTTAAATTCCCCTTGTAAAGAAAGAACAAACTTGTTTTCATTGTCAGCTTTTCCCTCTCTCTCACATCATTTCCTCTGGCCCATAAACTGCCAGTCCTTGGGAATTCTCCTTGTAGAGGATCCTGTGCATGGTAATGACTTAGACTATAGTGGGTACATAGTATAGAAAGAAGTATGAAAATGGGGAGAGGGTTTTAATGTGTGGTATTAGATCTTGAGCTGTTCTAGCACTTGCCACTATTTGGGACTTTCTGATTCGTTCAAGAGAGAATCTGTTAAATAAGCAGTGACTGGGGGAGTGTGAAAGGTTGCATATCAATAGATATTTTTTAAATAGTGGAACTATTTTTTATTAAAATATTTAAAAGTTAAAACAAACAATTAATTAAAAAACTTAAACACACTCTCCCACAACCCTTAACCTTCCCTAACCCTTAACCTTAACCTAACACAAGCGTTGTGTGTAAATTTCTGATGCTTTGAAGCCTGGGAACACTCGGCAGGGCCATCTAATGCTCCCAGACCTTGTAGGACATTCTTCTCTTGTTGAGCAATAAGTGAAAATATGAACAACAACATGTTGTGTTGCTTTTCGTTTGAGAGAGCAGCTTTTACAATAGACCTGATGAATGTGCAATTGTTCTGGTTTATACCAATCTCCTGTACCGGTCCCTCACTTCTGGCTTGGCTGTTACAGCATTATAAGTTTTGAAAGTTTTTTTTTTTGTTGTTGTAGCTATTTGTTTTTAATCATCCCTGTTATCAACACTTAATCTTCTCCTTGCTGGAGTAGGGGAAAAGTTAGTGTGCTATGGGTCACTTCTATGTGTATATTCCCTTTTAAAATAATTCAAGGTGTTTGAATTTTCTGCAAATGTAGCTTTTAAAATATGTATTTGTGTGCAAAAATCTCTTCAAGATCTTTACTCTTGGTGCTTTAAAATAATAGTATTAAAAAGTATGCAAGAGAAAAATGAAGGAAACATTGTTGTATTTCTTCTTACCACTATCCACAAGAACAAGACTGAGGAAGAAGGAAATACCAGAATAACTGAGGAGAGGAAATGTATGATGGTATTTTGAGGAGGGGGAGACTTACAGAAATTTTGTGCCAGAAGCTCCAAAAAACCTTTGTGAGTTTGTTGGAAAAATCTCTGGTGTGTGTAATGGAGGAGCAGTAGAATTCAGCTTTCTGTGCCACATCGAAAGCTTGTGGGTTTGTCAGGAAGAGTCAGATCTTTCCCTGCTGTTTTCTGAGCTAATTCACTGCTGGGGGTCTCTCTGGGCACTGCCTTCATTCGGGATGGCAGGAACAGGGATCTGCTGTGGGGGAATTGGGAAGGTGGTGGAACTGGACAGTGGAAAGGCTGCCAAGGTGGAGGTGAGGAAAGGACAGTCTGAGCTTTATCTGGGGTGTAACAATTGTCACTGCAGCTTAGGCCAGTGAATTCTTATTTAAACATGCTCTGAAAATGTGGAGCTTGTTCCCATTGGATTAGGTGTGTCTTGCTTTTGTTTGATGCAATGCTGTCCTTGTGCAGTCATGGACCTTACTGCGAAAATCCACACAAGCTACACTGAATATTAATGGTAGACAAAGCATTAATTTAAAATGGCCTTGAAAAGGTCAGGACTTTCTCTTTCTTTTAAACAATGCAAACATTTAGAAATACAATAATTTTGCTTAGTTTTTATTGAAAATGAAGTAATTTATGCTTGGAAGTATAAACTGTAAGATTATTTATAATGCTATGTATCTTGTGTGTAGTATTCAACCTCTTAAATCCTTCTAAAATTACTTATCCAAAGTCAGGCCCATTGTATTCCTGATGGGATCTGGATGGCAGGTTAGATGGTGATTTGCAGGCCCTAAGTGGATATACCCTAAATAAGGAGTTAAAGTTGGAATTATGCCTGTTAGTACTCATGGAAATAATAGACCATTTCATTGCTTGTGAGGAGGAGAAGGCTTGAAAGGATGACAGCTTCCATATTTCCAGTGAAATGTGACTTCTGCTTGTCCCTAAAATTAAACTTTTTGCTCAGCTAAAATATGTTGGTGATTGATAACAACACGTCACTATTACCTGGTAAGAGGTAAGCCCACAGAAAATAAGAGATTCTGAATTTTCGTGTTGTGGGGACAGTTTGGAGATGATTTAAGAAAGAAAGTAAATTGTAATGCTGTGAACCTGGACACTGATGATGCATCACAGGTGCTAAAAACAGGGGCAATTGTGAATGCAAGGTTTTGGGTTCTTTTATTGTTATGTTTCTATTCTGTTCACTGGCACCAGGAGATCATCCAGTTGCTCTTTTCTGGATACAGCTACTCTGGGGAAATACCACGGTGCTGCTGTAATGCAGTAACTCATAACTGAAGATCTTCCAGCTACTGAGAAAGTCAGTTTTGGACATTGTAGGTTTCAGAGGTTTTGTAATATCTAGGCTAATGACTCCTGTGAGGATTGAGAAGGTGGTGTGATTTTCTGACCTGTGTGGAACAGGAAAAGCAGGTTGCAAATGAGCTGAGGAGGCAGCTGGCAGTGTTGGCCAAGGCTGGGGCAGGCTGGGAGGAGCTGCAGGCAAAGGCCGGCTCTGCTGACAGACTGTGCTTGGGTGGTTCTGGGCAAGCCAGAGATGGAACAGGGAGTGTGAGGAGGAAAATCAGTCAAAGCACGTTGTAGGCTCCACTCAAGCAGCTCTGAGCTGGGCTGTCTGGAGCTCAGCCCCGGGTGCAGCCCTGCTGGGAAGCTGAACAGGGAGGGATGCAAAGGGACCAGCACAGCTCTGCTCCCGCTCCCGCTGCGAGCAGCTGCACTCACAGCCCAGTGTAAGTTAGAGACCCGAGCTAGAATTTTTGGAGACAATTAGGATAAACCAAAGTGAGGGAAAGGGGGGGGCTACTGGTTGCAATTGCTGTGCATTCATTGCATGTCTGTCATTGAGCATAAGTGAAGGCTTAGCCTCTAGATACAGAACAGGAAATTGGATTTGAAACTAGGAGGAAGAGCCAAGGAACAGTTTTTCTTACACCAGCACCTCAGTTTTCATTCCCTTAAAACAAGGCTTATTTAGCAAGGGGGAGCATGTAATATTTGTGTTGATGTCACTGTAAAAAGCACATAACTTTGAGGATTAATTATGGAGCTGGTAATGAAGCAGACACCATTGGCTCTTGGAACCCTTGAATTTGTGATTCTGGCATTTGAGTGAGAAATTCTTCAGAAAACATCTTACTGAATTAGAGTAACTTTTGAATTCTTTTAAGGAAGCACAGCGTGTCTTTTCAAAAATTCTTCTCGTTCCTGTGAATTGGTATTGATTTCAGAAGTATTCAGTTTCATGTTAGCTCTAGATATAAAATTCATGAAGTATACAGGGAAAAAATGGTCGCTGTTGACACAGACTATGCCACTGAAAACTGAACTCTGCAAACTCTTTTGTGTAAGAGGACTTGCATTTTTTCCTGAATGCTCAAAACCACTGCCCTCCCCACCCCCACTTGAATGGTTTTCTCTATTGTTCAGTGTACCCAGGAAAAATAAGATTCTGTGGTTTATAATTCATTTTTATTTTTTACCCACATAAACCATAGAGTGTTTTTTGAATTTTCTTATTAAAAACAGTCCATTGTTAGTCCCCCAAATCTATAGTGGAACACTGAAACTTGAGAGACTCTTTTTTCAGTCCCTTTCTTTCTCAGTCCCTTTCTAACATGCAGTGTGAGAGCAGCTGTGCTGTGTAGAAGGTAACTCATATGACAGTGCCCTTCAAAGGAAGATATTATGTTGAAGAGAATACCAGTCACCTTCTCTCTTAACTGAGTTCTGCTCATGAGCCTTAGGAATTATATAATAAAATTTCATTCTTGCTGCCCTTCATTCACTCCAAATTTGATAGATTTACATCCAGATGTTTTTCTTGAATGGCAAATGAAATCTAAGATCTGAAACTCAACCTCACTTCTTCACCAATGGTGAGGTCTGCAAATAAGTAACTGAGCAACATGGAAAATAATCCAAAATACTCCCTGTCACTGTGGTGGCTTTTTAGTGCCCGAAGGAGTAAAGTATGGTTGGTTTTTTAAAATATTAAAACGAAAGTGGCAGTTTACAGCAAGGGTGACATAATGAGTTGAAAGGAAAGCTCTTGTGCTGCCTTTTGATGTTCACGAGCAGCTGCTCAGGCTGTGCTCCCAGAGCACCTTTGTGGCACAGCCTGGACTGTGGGTCACATTTGAGGGCTCTGCACAGGCCTCGTTTTTGTAATTCATCCCCTGTTCAGAATAGACCCAACCTAAGCAGCTGGGCCAGCTCTGTGCCCAGAGCAACAGCCAGCACTGCCCAGGTTTGCTCTGATGTGCCCCAGTCGAAATCTCGTTTGTGGAATGAGCTCATCTGGTTTTGGCTACATTTGAGTACATTTGAAGCACAATGTTAATATTTGGTCTAAAATTATCTTTGTTTTCCACATAGTATCTCAACAGTGAGCAAGATCAACAATTTATGGGGGTTTTTTTAACTCCCCCACTCCCATAAATTGTTCATACTTTCATTTCGAGGCACAACAAAGTTGGGTTTTTTTAAAGTGATTTTCTATGAACACAGTAAATGCAGTTCATTTCAGACCAATAAGCAAACCACACATATGGCCTTTTGTCTCAGATGTATCCAAGTATTGAAGATAATGTTCTCTTGATAATGCTTCATGATGGGAAAACATTCCTCCCTTTCAAAAAAGGTCTTTACATTTGTCTTACTGCAAAGTTCCCTAAAAGATTGCTAATGTGGAGCTTTATAAATGATCCTTTCTGCGCTGCTGGAACAGTAATTTAATGGACGTTTCTGGGAGGAAAGGCTGATGGGAAGGTATTTATGGGAGGTATTGAGGGGTGCCTGACACACTGAGGTGGATGGTTGGCTTTTAAGTGGGGGCTCAGTGTCAGTGCCGGGGTGGTCCCGTGGTGTAATGGAGAGCACTCTGGACTCTGAATACCAAGGGCCTGAGTTCGAGTCTCAGTGGGGACCATCCCCTGGCAGTTCAAAGCCTCCCTGCCATCCCATCCCGTCAGATCTTGGATGCCAAGGAGGGTCAGCCCCGGTCAGTACCGGGTGCTGTGACAGTCCCGAGAACTTCCCTGTCACTGTCCAAGCTCGCTCGGCTGTGGGAGATGGACCTTGGTACTTAAACGGTGGGGCCAGTTCTCTGCATGCTGTGCCTCACCTAAAAAATCCACTGCGCAGGCTGGAAGGGCACACCCACGTGGGGAGAGCCCTTCCCAAAGCTTCGTTCCCGAAGTTTGGCCATACAGTATCAGTGCCGGAGCATGGAGGGCTCTGCTGAGCGGGGGGAGCTCCGCCCGCGCCTCCCGCTCCTGTTCCAGCCCACCCAGCGCGTTCCGAGACGGGCCCCGCTCCGCAGCTGCGAACGCGGCGGCTCCTCCGGCTGTGCGGGCACCGGCGGGGCTGCGGAAGCTGCTGCAAGGCCAACCAAGGCCAGTCTTAATTATGCAGACAAAACAGAGAAAATAATTTAAATGTCCCCCAAATTGAGAAAACAACAAAGATTTCCTCTTAACCCTACTATAACAGGAACCACTTTCTTGTGAAGGACACATTTTTCCTTTCAGAGTGGCTCTTTTTCCTGAAAGCTCTCACTGAATCCTCAGTCCCACCTGGCTGTGCCTCTGAATCCAGCCTCTTTTGCCAAATGCCTTCTTTCTTACAAACAAGATTTTTCCATGCAAAATTCTGAACTGCTTTTTAGAAAATAAGGCTGTAGAGGGTTGGGTGGGGATTTTTGGTTGGTTTGTTTGTTTTTTGTTTTGTTTGTTTGTTTTTTCTCACTTAATATTTTGAGAGATGCAGAGTGGAAAATTTTAGGATACCAGGAATCTGTTCTGTAAGATTTAGTGCTGCCTTTCTTAAATACACATTTAATTGTATTTTCTTTAGCTGTGCATTTGTTTTGTGGACACCACCAGCTGTGCAATACTGTCTTTCAGCTACTATCTCTTGTGGCAGGGGGAGACTGGAGACTCTCTGGACAGTTGTTAGCGTGGCTGGTGTTGGAAGCAATTGTTTCACGTGGTTTGAATGCTTCTGTACTGTTGTAGGAACAAGAGAGGGACATCAAATGAATTGTTTATGTCTAAATTATTGATTACTTTTAAATTAATAAAACTGAGAAGAGAAGCATATATTAAAAATTTCTAGGGTACCTCAACCACCATCTGTTATTTAATTGAATTCAACGATGGGGCATAAATAAGGCATTAGGTGAGCCTGAGTATCTTCTCATAACAGCAGAATTTTGGAGCTGAAAAGGAAGGCTGTAAATGTGAAATAATAGCAACAGAATGGGGTGAGGTAAGGCTCTCTAACCAAGAGCTGGCAGAGGCTTTGTTGCCATTGCAGGTGGAGTTGCAGGTAATACAAACCCGTGGGTATCGCTGTCCTGCCCCCTCCCCACACATCTGCTCCTCCATGAGCACAGTCAGAGCTGGGGGCAGCACCTGGACCCACCAGATCCTGGATCCTGAATCAGGGCTCCTAACTGGAAACTGGTCCTTCTCTTCTCCTCCCAAGTGGAATCTGGAATGGATTCACTAAGTGGCATGGAGGGAGAAAGAAGCAGCACCTTAAATTCCCTCAGGTTTGGGACTGACTTGAAATGGTGAATTTTTCTGGGGGTAGGGAGGGAAATCACTGATGAAGCTGTAAATGGTTGAAAGTTTGAGTTATGGGAAATACCAGTGATGGAACAGCTCATGATCAATAAGTGGTGTGTTTGCAGAGACTGGGACTAAAAGGTGCACTTCAGAACCGAGAAGACTCTGAAACGCTTTGTGTATGTGACCTGAAATGTCAACCAAAACATACATTGAGTTCTGAGAACTGGAGATCACAGTACTTAACTGAGATTTTGTTATCTCTGTGGGACATAGTGGAAAATAACTTGATGTAATTCAAATGCTGATTGCTTAAGAAAACATTTACCTTAGTGGCCTGCACAAACTCAGATAATTACATTGTGCCTACTTGGAACCCACCTGTATTTCAGCTAGCTATGATATTTCTTAAATTTTTCACTTTTTGTGATTAATATGACACACTTGCTGCATTCCAGCTGAGTGGAGGATGTCTTCTTGGTGACTAACATGGGGGGTTTTTTGCATTTTTTTGAAGTATCTCATGATGGAAACTGGATTAAAACAATTATAACACAAATTGTGTATAATACAGTGATGCTGAAATATCAGTGCATCCTAAGACATCTCTGTGTATTTCACCAAGGCTTATTCAGTGCTGGGGTTTCAGTATGTGCCCAACAACTGAATGCCAAGAGGAGCCTCCAGTATGGGCAACAGCCCCCAGGAATTATTTGTGTCTCTGTGGCACAGATGCCTCAGTTCTCCCCTTGGCAGTGCCTTTTGAATTGGAAACCTGCTCTATTAGTCCTTCAACTGAGTGGATGAAGTACAGGGTAGCTGTATACTTGCTGAAGTGTCCTGAAATATCAGTTTGTAGGTTCACCCTCTGTTAGGATTAGGAATGTCTTCCTGTTACCTGGGTTACTTTAACTAGCGTGAGTTAAGTGGTGAAGCTGTGTTTAATCATAATGCTCAGAGCAGGCAGGTTTATTGTTGTTGTTTGATTTTTAATGAAAGACACAGGAGTAAAAATAAATAAACAAACAACCCCATGTTTAGTCTAGGAGCATTTATACTAAGTGAGAAATCTCTCTTTTTGTGCAGTAAACAGCTTTGCTCTTTTCCCTTCTGATAACCCTACTTACAGGTTTAGCCTGTGTCTTCCAACTTTTTGGTGGGGGATCTTGATCTTTTACAGCCATTATTTCCTTTCAAGTCTTCTAGAGGATTTTTGGCATTTTAATTTCTTCTGCTCCCCCTTTTATTCTGGATCCTGTTCTTTTCTTGAGTAGGAGAGGCTTGGGCCACCCTCTTAGAATAAAGGCAGTTTCCCTTCTGTATGTATGTTAGTGTTTCACAAGTGAAGCATCGATCCTTTTATTGAACTCCTTATTTTTTGGCCTCAATGAGGTGTTGAATTCTGTGCCCTCCCTTCCATAGATGCTGCTCCTCTCTGCAAAGCATTTTTCTGTCAGTCTGTGCCCTGCAAGCAGCAGTGCTGTAATTCCATGTAGTTTATTACTGGCTCTTGGGAGAGACCAGGCACTGCCCTGCACCACTTGGAGGTAGCAGATTTCCAGCCCTTCCCCCTTTGTAGGTTTCCTGAGCTTCTTCTCGTTCTATAAGCAAGTTTCCCCGAGCTCTTGTGCTTGTCCTTAGCCTGTGACTGTATTCCCAGTGCTACCAAAAATTCAGGCTTTGCTTTCAGCTGGATTCATTGTACCTCGATGAGCTGCCGTCCCTTTAGCCTCTTCTGGGAGAGGCGACATTTTCTGCCGTAGTTTATGGCCAGAAGAAGGTATAAGGTAGTCCAGCCATTAATTAGAAATAGAAGCAGCGTGGCTTTCACTGGGTTTGGTCCAGAGGGGCACTGTAGGCTGTGACCCTCCAGGTTAGCCCTGTTTGGCTCAGTGCAGGAGGGCCACAGCAAAACTTCAGTGACCTTTCTGCATGTGACATTGCATCTCCTATTCCTGCTTGATTGTGTTTGTTTTGTGGGAGTCCTACTGAGAATAAAATTACTCAAAATACACAACTGTGGAGAAATAATTCAAACTGCATGTGATGGTAAATCTCTCAGTTGCAAACAGAAAGCTAAAGCTGGTCTGTCATTCACTTCTTGCTTTATGCCCAGTGGCCTGTGCCTTTGGGAAGCTCATAAACTATAACCTGGGCTTAGGTCTATGTTTTGTGAGCGCTTGCACCTCATTTGATGGCAAAAGACTCCAGAGAACTGCCCGTTGACAGGATTTTTCTTACCCCTGACTTTTCTTGGGGGGAATTACAACAGCAGGATCTCCACCTTGATTAAATGTTGTAACAATCCTGCCCCCAACCCCAAGCTGCAATTTGCCTTCCTAAAGAAAAAACAAACAAACAAATGGAATCCTAAAAAAGTGTATTTTCTATTGAGAGCAGGACCTCAATGACTTGTGTGACTTGTAGAGTGCCAGCAAAACTGAGTGAAGGTTTGAAGTGCTTCTTTGTTTTAAACAAATTGCAGAGCTTGAGGAACCCTTTCAGAAGAGCTGAACAAATGAGCTCCATGAATCTCAATACTGTGGTTTCTTTTTTTTTATTAACTTTACCCCGAACATTTTTTCTCTTACACAGAGGCAGTTCTGGTTCTGTTTGCTGGGCCCATCCACAGCACATCTCTGTTGTCTGCGAAGTGGCCTTCAGTGATGCATAAGCTACATGAGTGTATCTAGGATGAAAGAAGTACCAGGTAGCTTCAAAACCATCTTAAAAGCTGAGTGTAAAGACAATTTAACTGGTTTTTAATTTTTTCTACTTTGATTATGAAAGGTTTAATCACTGTTTAAATACAATAGTCAATGTCACTCAGTATTGTACTGTATTTAGGCTGTGTCCATCCAAACTAAAGAGGACTTCTTTTTTATCATAAGTGATAGAGTTCCATTTTACTCAGCTGATCCAAATCTTGATCATAGTGTAATATATGTTCAAAGATACAAAGCCATGAAGGCACAGTCCCTGTAGGAGGGATGTGGGATGGAGGGCACAAATGGCACAGAAAAATGGATCAATTAAAACTAGAACATGCCCTGCTTAGCCAGTGATATGTTTGACTGTTGCTTCCTCAGGCATGTCTTTTGTAGCTTAACTGCTATCTAAAAAGTATATCTAAAAATACACACCCCCACACACCCCCACACACCCCTTTTCTCTTTCTTTTGTATGTCTTTTATTCCTGTTCCTAGCTAAGGAGACTTTCTTGGTCTCCAGTGTCATTCTAGCAGCTGGATTAGGTCCAAAGGGTTTAGGCTCAGGCAACCAGCATTTGAGTCTCTCAGCAAAACTCTGCTGACAGCCACCAAATGTATGGCTGTGCCTCTCCAAACCACGATGTCACTGAGCCCAGCACTTGGCCAGTGCTGGATTGCTTGTCTCCTTCATTGTTTGTGCAACTTTCCCATTATAACTTCTGTCAGTGGTGAGGTCAGATGGCAATGATGACATTCTTGGCATAGCTTCTTTTTTCATATCCTTAGAAAAAATAATCCCATAGTAGCACTTAATTCAGTTTCAGTATTGCCTTATTTGTCCTATTGGCTGGATGGCCTGTATTCCTCCAGCTACTGTGCCCACAGCCAGGCAAATGTCACAGGGTGCTGTTTGCTGTTACTTGAATAAAGTTATCCTTGACCTCGCATATTTGCTTTCTGTTGAAGATTTTATAAGCAAATTTTTATTCCTGGTAAGGGAAGAAGTGGTGGGAACATGGAATTGCACAAATGCATGTACTGGCAAAACAGTGTGTGCTGATTAGTGCAGCTGGAGAGAGAAAGTTAGAGCAGGAGCAGATCACACAGCACAGACCTGAACAAGAACTGCTGTCAGTGACAGGCAGATGGGAGGATTAATGTCTCCTGAGCAACCTCTCCCCATGGAGACACTGCCTAGGAAGCACACAGGGTGATGTTAAAGCACACAGGGTGATGTTAAAGCACACAGGGTGATGTTAAAGCACACAGGGTGATGCTGAACTAGCACAGTTAAACTGGAAATCTGCTGTGAACTGAAACTGTTTCTGACTCGTAAACGGTTGCACCTTTATTATCATGAGATTCTTACAATGGCAGACCTCAAACCTAAACCATAATTCCTTAAATGATAGAAAACCAGTGCTTTGGACAGGCTGTGCAGCAGCTCTGGAGACACTTGTTGAAATGACAGAACACTGGAAAAATCTGTTCTTGCATCACACTTTCAGAATTTCCTACTTGAAAACAGTGCCATACTGACTTCTAAAGGTTTGCCTTGTCCTTTTCCAACACATTGTAAGAACAACTTGGCTGGGGATACACCAGGGAGTTCATGGGATATTTACAAATAGATCCTTTTATTGCAGTGAGCAGAAATTTATGACGCATGTAAGAGAGTGCTCAGCTATTCTGTGTGCTTGTTGCAGTGGTGTTGCCACCTTGGCAGAGAGAATCCCTTGCACTTTTGTACCCAAGCTGTGGTAAATTTAGGAAGGCAACCCTGCCTTTCATGCCTTGTCTTAAAAAAATTTGCTCAATACCAGAGTAAACCTTGAAAGCTGATGTTGATGTTACAGCCATGCCGGCTAATTGCAGAAACTCTGGTAAGTTTGGCTTAGGAACTTGTGTCTTTGGTAGCAGATTCTACAGTTGTTAATGTGTAGAGGTGTCTATTGGCTTTTAAAATCACCAGTTTTCTCAAAACATTTGCCTTTAGAACTGTCAGGATTTTCAGCAGGGTGCTTCCTTGTCTTCTCTGCTTTTTTTTTTTTTTTACAAGAAGGACCTTTCTAAGTCATCAGTCACGTATCACTCCATTGCCCCAAGAACTTGTAGGAGTAGTTGTTCCCTTTTCCCTCCAGTTTATTTCAGGTGATATCACTGATCACCTGACATTGTATTCCCAAGCAGTATTTTCATGGTTGAGTCCTCTTTAGGTGCATTAGTTTTCTTTGATCAAAAGTTACAGAAAAGAACAGTAGCTGCTCTCCTATACTAGAGGTGAGGTGAGTAGGAGAGAGAGAGTGGTGGGAGGATGGAACTGCACTGGCACTAGAAACAAAGTGGAGAGGCTGATTATTAAGACTGGTGGAAGAAAACCTCCAAAAGTAAACACCCAACAAACAATGTCTGGAGTTCAAATACTCACTGTCACCTATTTGCAGTATGAACTATCAGAGTTATTTGTTGACACTGAACTTCTTGATGTAAAGGGCAGGACCTTACTGATTAGAACTGGTCTTAATTATTTCAGACCATCTTGCCTATGTAATTTTCAGGCACTTTAGCCCATTCTAAATGTAAACTAAATCTACTTTTAACAAGTTTTGATTGGCCAATTAATGGTCTTACACCAAAACAAGGCCTTGCTGAAAAAACCCAGTGACTCTCTAACCCCTTTTTTTGTTTGATTGATTCTTTGCTTATTTGCCCATCCAGTTTTATTACTCTTCTCTTAAATGCTTGTGCTTCGTTATCACCAAGTCTGTGACTGGGTGTCTGGAGGGTGTTGTAGGTGTTTGTGTGTGGCGCTGGAACCCTGCAGTGTGGTGGGGGGACACGGGGGGCTCCCAGGCTGTGCTGGGGCAGCTCCTGGGGCAGCGGCTCAGGCGGCAGCTGTTGAGCTTTTCCTGTACCTGTGGCTGTTGGTGTTTCTCTGGCATACACGGCAACTGCACAGTACTTGAACAGGCATTTGTATGCATAAAAGTGTCAAGTGAGAAATGTCCTAGAATGACTTTTTTTTTGGTTTTGGAGGAGAGCCCTTGTAACAAGCAGACTGCAAACATTCTTCCAGCTCTTACCAGCAGGTGTCACAGCAATGACAGTAAGGAAAAGTATTTTTTTCAGTTTCTAATAATAAAAAGACAACAAAAACTTTACTCTGGATTTGCAGAAACAACTGGGGGACTTGTATAGCCTGACTTTTCCAGTGGATCAATCTCTTCCAAAGCAAGATTCATGATACATACAAGCCTTTGCAAAGTAAATATCCTATTTTTATTGCTTTGGATTCTTAGTCTGGTTGTTTTCTTTCCACTTTCTTTTGCATGTAGCAGATGTTAACAAAGATAACAGTAAGTTACTGTAAAATAATTCCTTTCTTAGAGAATCTCAGCAAATGGCAATGCTTTTTGTAGGTTAACAATGATTGATAAACATTGTCTTTTTACCAGTAGAATAAGGTTCAATGTTAACTTCTATTACTACAGGAGTCTGTATGCAAAACTGTGCAAGAATTTAAATACACAGGAAATCCTTTTTCTTTTCCATGGCCTTTCACATACCCTGATACTTTACTCACCACAGCAGTGGCTAGTTCCTGAATATTATTATTATTGCAAATTAATTGAATCCAAGGAAAAATAAAAGGAGGGGGGACCATTTGCAAAACAGATCAATGCTCATCTAATTCACTCCAGTGGAGTAAGTGTTGGCTTCAGATCATAAGTGGTATTTTGAGTTAGTCAGGAAGAGTGATTGAAGTACAGAAACAAGCAGAAGGAATTAAAACAGCACAACTAATGCTGTGGAATATTGTACAGAAATACTAGCAACAATGTGAGAATTAAAAGGCCTTGATTTCTGCCAGCATTTCCTTTGGGTTTGGGTCCTAAATGAACAAACTTCTGCTTACTCTTCTAAAGTAACTGACTTTCCGTCCAATTACCTGAGATACCAAACCAGTGTTTTGCAAGGTAGAAGTGATGCTTTCACAATGCCTGGAAGAAAGTCTGCTCTGCTCTCTCAACACAACAGCTGAGGGTGTCAGTGCCCAGCTTTAGGCGCCCTGTCGTGACTGCAGGTCCTCTGATCTACCCTATCCCACCAGTCCGAGCGAATGAGCCTTCAGCCCATTTGCATCTGAAAGAGGACTTGAATTGACAGTAGAACAGCCCCAGTCAGTCAATGGCTTATTGCTGGTGTTGGTGTGTGCTAATTATATACCGGGTAATCACCCTAGAAAACACGTGAACAGCTTTTCAACTGCCGGTGCTATTTTTACTAAACCTCAGCTACAATTACAGTGCGTTCGGTCACTGGCACTTCAGGCACCCCTTTCTGGTGTATTTAGAGCGGCAAGCGCCGGTGAGGGGAACGGGCCAGGAGGGGCACTCGCAGGAGGGGAACGGGCCAGGAGAGGCACTCGCAGGAGGTTAATCCTGCACTGGCCACGCTCTCCCCGGGCAGTGCCAGCGCATTGCGGGGCCATTGCGGCTCCTTTTCGCTCCTGGGCAGGTGAGAATTGGGAACCAAAGGGCAGAGCTTTTGCTTCCCTGTTGGGTTGGAGCACTGGCACATGTCACTGTGCCTTAGGGTAAGCGAAAGGCCCTGAATCAAAACTGCAAGGGAGATAAAACCCTTTTCAGCAGCACTGATATCACGTTTTAAGGCCTGACTCTACTGTACTTTCTCAAAAGGCACTTCCCTCAGTACTTCTTGATTGGCCAAGAATAGGCAAGTTAATTTAGACTTTGTAGAAATTTTGTATTTATTTCAGAAACAGTTTAACTGCATCTTGTCTATGAAACTATCACTTCAGGAAAGGAAATTACTGTTTATGATGTGCTCCATGAATAATAACTTTTGGAATAATTTCTCACAATAATCTTGTGATTGTCTAATTGAAACGATACTTGCCAATAGGAAAGCATTAGCATTGTGCAAACTGATGCTCTGCCAGCGCTGCCGATCACCTCTTATGTGGTGCTGGCTCTAATCTAAGCTGAGCCCCAAACTCTTCCCAGATTGTTCAAAATCACTCTTCCAGGGGGAGTATCCCATGTCCTGCTTTTTGTGTCACAACTGAGCACAGCTGTGAACCCCTGCATGGCAAACAGGGAGTTTCTTCCCACTCTGCATCTTAAATAAATGACAATGCATTTGCATTATTTTTATTTATTTCAACACTACGATTTAAGAACCTAAATGCAAGTTTTTCCCTTTATTTCTGCAAGTAGCACTGCAATCATAACTTACAAAAATGTTTAAAATACAAAATGTACATGAAATTACAATACAAGGCTCTGTAAACATCTAGAACTTAATCTTTATTGTCCCACATTTTTAAATATAAAACTTCAATTTGAACGATTTCCGGACCTCAAGGAATGACATCCATTATGAGTATCAAAAATAGAGTTTCAAAGCTTTGTCTCAGAACAAAACTATTATGTTATTTTCATTCTTTGGTTTAAAAAGGGTGGCAGTTCCCCTGATAACAGGAAAGTGTTACTAGAGAAATTCAGATTGCTAGTTTATGGTAATTTCAGAACTCCCCACCCCCCTGCATTAATATGCTACCCCTTAATTTTTTTTCTTCTAAACTTTGATCTTTGACCCTCCTTACAGAAGAGCTACCTCATCATTAAGGCTTTCCTTCAGGATAATCTAGTCAAAATTTTTGGAAAAATACTCAGGGAGAAGACAGGACTTAAGGACAAGGAAGTGGATGCCAACAAAATGTCAACAGTTGTTGGGTTCTGTTGTTTAATTAAATTTGCATAGTCCAATAGAGATCGTGTGCTTTTTATATCACTAAAATTATACAAGATTAACAGTCTTTACCTACGTTATCACACAAGCTAAAATAAAATTAAGACCCTTGTATTGAAGCTTTTACAAGGCAAATACAAAACTGCTTTAGTATCCAAAGCTATATTTTTTAAATTTAATTTTTAAATAGGAAAGCATCTCTATGTCTACAGGCATCAAGGTATTTAAAGGCATCAGAAAATTTAGTGCATAGCAACTCTGGATTGTTTGGGCTCCTATATTTTAGGTACAGTGTGAATTCCAGCTACTTGGAGAACTTGCAAGGAGAGTCTGTACCAGCAGGATAAAGGAGCATAAATCCCATACAGTATGAAAAGCTTTTAAGTCAGAATTCTCCTACAAACAATGGTTAATGCAAAAGACCCAATACATGAATGAAAACTGGAACACGCCTTGCCACCAGCACACACTCTGAAGACAATTACACAGTTTACAGTGTTGTGTGGTTTGTTTTGTTTTTAAGGTGTTAAAAACATAAGCAGATGTATTTTTCTGAGCATGTGAGTAGAGGACAGAGTAAAGCACCATTGCTGAGGACAATTACAACATTACATTTTTCACATTCTAGCCCTGCCAATCTTTTTCTGCAAATTTCCAGACTTGCACCACTGAACAGTACATTCACAAAAAGGATGCTTGAGATTCCCAGCAGGTACATAGTGGCCTTGCATTAAGTATTTTGAAATAATTAGGAAACATCAAGATAGTAGCCTCAGGCTGCACTCTTAAAAGGAAGTACATGATAAAATTATAATTTCACCTCTTAATATATGTTCTTTTTAAAAGTTCATAATTCAGCAATTACAGAGATGTGGTTATAGCTACTGTAATGGTATTGCTTGGGTACTGACTGCAATTCAGCCTGCAAAAGGCTCAAGGGAAAGTCTTCCCCATGACTGCCAAAATGCAACATCAGTAGAGCCTGTGTCTGCTCCTGCAGGTGTTGTAACTCAGCACTGCCTTCCACTGTCAGACCATTCTAACTGTCACTTTAAGTCTGCAGAAAGAGGCAGGTGTTCCCCATGTGTTCAACTGCTAAAATGGCCACAGTTGTCTGGTTGTCTGAACTGGATCCAATGCAGATACACTTTCTAATTTTCTAATTCTCTGAGTTAACTTACTCTTATCTTTTGTTAGAGCATCGTGGCTCACCCCAGTGAGGAACTCAACCGAACACCTCGGATGTTCTGAGTTCCGTGTACTTCCCATCTCACTTTGTGGTGACTGCCATACCCTGTATGTTTCATGGAGTGTCAGAGTGTCTTCTGGGGCAGGGAACTGTGTGTGACACAGGCAGTTTTGAATCCTCTCCACAATGTCTAATTGTAAAGGCCTGAGATCTTTAAACAACTCTGTAAACAGATTGTTTCCAATTTATCAGATCATGTGGGTAAGGGCGATGCATCCTTGGAGCACAGCAGAGTTTGCTGCTGCCCTGGGGAATCCTTGTATGTCTTTGGTAGCTTCTGCTTCACACCTTTACAGTTCTGCACAGACACATTACATGACCTGACCACTAATTCACAGTAAATTACGTTTTAGCAAACTGACGTTTATAAACAGTCTAAATTCAAGGAACTGTAATTGTCATCTCCTTAGGACTTCCAAGTGGCACGGTCAGGCATCCAGCATGTAAAACATACAGATGTGATCTAATGATTTATTGCATCAAAAACTTGAATGCCACTGAACTGGTGATTTTAAAACCATATGCTGCAGGGAACGTTTAGATCCTCAGCAAATATCAAATTTTCTCCTGTATCTAACATGGCTTTGATGTTGCTGTTCTTTAATCTAAAATCCTACTGCTCAAATTTGATTACAAATTTAACTTTCTAAGAAAAAAAGCTATTTCAAGAAGGAGCCTGTGCTAATAAAGATCAGGAAGATTATCCACAAAGTTATAAAAGTTAAATTTTGGAATGTAATTTCTATCCCAACACTTTCATGATGGAATGGTCTTTTTGCAGCCTATCAAGTAACATTTTCAGTTTATAAACAAGTGCAGATCTACATTTGGCTTTGCTTCCTATGAATCTAAGAAAGAAAACACTACAGCATTCATATACACAATGGCTTCCATGGCATTGGCTTCAGATGACAGGTATGATTTGCCACTGGAAGATCTTATTAAAAAAAAAATTAACAATAGAAGCTTTAAAGGCTTTCCAAAATGACCAAGAGGTGTTACAAATGATCAGTTACAAACTCTACTATCTCTAAGGGAAAGCAGCACACTGAAGATGTGCAGGAAATCCTTTTCCACATTCAGTACTGTGAATATTATAAGAGCAAACTAACATCTCCACACATCTGAAGCACTTACAATATAAAAGTATTCTATTTAAATGCAAAAAGCAAAGCTTGTTTGTAACTTTAAAACAGTTAAAATATCTGGTGTAGATTCTGTGTGTCCATTTTAAGAAGTCTCTTTACAGCATCTGAGGAACTATAATTAAAATGCTCTGTCTCTACATCAAAAATGTAACCCACTAAAAGGGCTTTGCAAGGATCCACTGTTCCAGTTCATAAAGGCCACAGAGTTGGAAGCACAGTAAGTCTAAAGAGGAAGAGGATGAAGAAATATTCAGAGAAGCTGTGAAGTTTCATGGATTTTCAGTTGTGAGCTTATCCGCTACTGGATTCCATCGGATATTCCTGTCTCCAGAGATCCAGGACATGGACGTGCAGGCTGGCTGGCCACTGCTGCTCCATGGGACACTGAGATCTGGGACATATCTCTTCCTATGATCTCATTCACTAGAAAGAAAAGAAGAAATATTAAAGTGTTACTGGTTTGATGCTTTCAAAAAGGCATCAGTATATCCCTCTTAAAAAGAAATATTTCAGTGCTAAGCCTTGATGCTGTTAAGTAACAGAAGATGAATGAGGAGCCTGGTTTCAGGAACAGTCAAGCAAGGGCGAAAAAACAGTTCTAGTTTCTCTTATTATTACACATGTACTTGCCATAGTCCATGCTGGAAAATCCCTAATACCCTTGAAGAAAATACGCACATGAGTATTCATGACAAGCAGGTACTGAAAGGCACAGCCCCGTCAGGTTTCTGGGCAGGTTTCCCCACAGAACTCTTTCTGGCCAGGAGTGTCACAGGCACAACAAGGAACTCTAACAACTCCTGGCTCTTCAAGCTACTTACAGAACTTCCTCAGAACTTGGATTTGCTTTAACAGGATATTCTTTTTGAATACTATATACCTGTCTGATGGGCCAGTTCTCTGAGTACTTTCTGGAATTGCAGTAACTAAGTCTTCTTTTGCTATTAGTTTTTCTGTAATAAATAATTAAGATGGACTAATATGCAGATCAGTAAGTTTGTGTGTCTGTGTCAAATTCAGCAAAGTTTAATCTACTAGTACTGTTCAAAAGTAAGGGACATCTCTGTGCATGTGATAAACTAGCACCTAAGTTGTCAAAAAATGAAAATTTTGGAGTCCTACTCCAGAGCCCTGATAACTGACTGCAGGACACTTGAGTCTGGAAGATGACAAAAATAATTATTTTAATGGGTAGGTGTAAAAGCAGTGATATAAATGTCCATTTTATAAAATGGGCATTGGTAATTTTACCAAAGAAAATAATATTCTGAGTTGAAAACTATCACATTAAATAATAAGGATAAATTTTAGATAACTATTAGATTATAACCAAAGTCCAAATTATAATTTAATTGGTGGAGGCAGCCACTCCTGCTGTTTCCCAGGACTGAGTGGCAGTAGGTTACAGTATCTCTTACTCAGCAAGACTTTGAATATGCTGAATTATACAGGCTTTTCCTTTAGTGCTGGCATGAGTTTGCTTGGACCTTCTATAAACAAGCATTTAAATGGGATCTTTTTGTTGAGTATGGACCATTCTTAGTAATTAAAAGAACGTTCTGTTCTGCTAGTAAGCTGCTTCTATTGAAAATCTTAACAGATTTGGAACCCAGACCTCTGCTGTTTGTTCTCCTTTGGGTAACTGTACAGAATAGTGTTGATATACTTCACCACCCCTCTTGGTGCTTCCTTAATCTTCCAGAGCAGGATTTAGCTTCCTACTAACCACTGCTGTCTGGTAGAAGCATAACAAAATCAATGTCCATGTAGTGTAAATTGCTCTTGCTGTTTACAGTGTTCCCCAGCCAGGGCATTGCCTTTGGCAGCAGCAGGAGCCTAAGTGGGTCTGAAAGAAAATGTAATAATATTGTGGATACACTCAAGTCTGCGTAATTTATATAAAATCCAATGATGAAAAAAGGTTTTGTCATATTCTTTTAATTTCCTCGGGAAAGCTTTAACACCACAGACCTGCATGTAACCAGGGAGGAGACATTTGTTATCTACGAGTCGATCACTGGCAATGGTTTTCTCCTGCATGAATGCAAGGACAGCTTGTTAAACACACACGTTATTGCAGCCCCACAGTTCAAACAGTTCACAGAGCTATGCAAAAGCCAATTCCCTTAAGCATTACAAGATTTGCAATTTATTTGGCTTCAAAAAACCCTTTTCATTCAATGAACTTAACTGGCACTATGACACTGAAAATTGTGTGACTGCAGGTAGGGCACTTTTCCAAGTATTTTTATTAGGCCAACACAATGCATAAGTAAACATCTGCTAAAATCCAAGACTTTTTATTTTTAAACAAAATTTAGATGTTAATTTATAAGAACTATGTTCCATCAGCTTCTGTCAGGGCACTCATTAGCTCACTCTGCAGGCCCTCTAACAGCTCTTGTGCACTGAACGCCACTGAGCAGCTGCTTTGTGCAAATCCAGTATTGCAGCTGTTCAGTAATGCTACAATTTGATGTCTGGGACAATCAAAAACATTAAAAACAGCTTCTTGAGCTTCAGTATTTTGAAATTTTTAGACAGTTACTTCCCTTAAGTTTTGATGGATGATATGTATTATCTGTACTGGCACCATCAGCACGGCCCGGTCTGTCCTGCTGCAATGTTTTGCAGTTCCCACAGGCAAAGGTGTTCAGCTGAACAGCAGTAGCCATGTGGCACTGCATTTTCCTTAAAACACCTTACTCTGAATACAATAGCTGGTCATATGGTGTTCTATTTGCCAAACCTCTGCATAAGCCATTATATCAAGTATTAAAGTTACAGCTTAGTTCTGTTTTGTTCTAAATAATCATTGGTTTGTTTCTAAGAAGCTGTTTTGTAGCTCAGTGCTTTTCCTGGCAATGCTTTTAGCATGTGGTGAATACAGATTTATCTGGTTTACATGGATTTACATTAGAAACATCTACCTTTTCTTAGGGAGTGCAGGATCTTGTCTTCATCTCAGCACAGAATTCTAGTGGAGAAGTCTTACTTGCCCCAATGGCTTTGTTGGGATTGTTAATTTATAAACCCAATGAGTATTAAAGTGTGCTTTTTTTCAAAAGTAAGTCTCTAACTCAGTGTTCTGCCAGATCACCATGAAGGCCTCAGGAGTAAGCCAGAATGCTTTTACTGCTGTGCCTGGCCAAGGTGTTTTCTCACAGCCCACGGCCTCCCACACCTCCCTATTTTATCCTTTCCAGGAGTGTCCAGTTCAGCTGTCTGGAACTCTCTAAGCAACAAATGGATGGGGGGAGCCTGCAGACTCCAGAAGACTCAACAGTGACTAGATGAGGTACAGATGATGGTAAAAATGCTTGAAAGAAAGCAGCACCTGCAGGAGGCAGCAGCTCAGATCAGTCTTGAACCTTGCATGTTGAATATAACATTCATATAATACCAGCATTATTGTAATTAACTTGTCTTTTTGATGAGGAATGGTATAAATTAAAGTAGCTTAAAACGTAAATCATATAGTCAGTAAAAAGAGATAAAATCCTGCACAGAAATATACCAGGCTGAAGGTGAAATCATACAGCATTTTTCTTCTTGTATTAATTTGAGAACATTGTATTGAAGACTAAAACAGAAATCCAAAGGTTACTATTTGAATGCATGACATGTCAACTTCTTCCACCAAGGGTCAATCACAGACCATTTGTCTGTAATTAAAACTGGAAACTTAATTCATAAATATAAACAGGTTTTCTATAATAGTGTTTAGCAAAACTCAAGTTCTTCAGGTGGGAGAGGAAGTAAATTTCAGCCACTGTAGCAAAGGAAAGTGCTCAGTCTGTACTGCTGATGCTTTTCAAATGAAAGAAAACTTCTCTCCTATACTTTCAAAAGATCACTTTATCCCAACTTTCCTGGTTTTGACTATGGGCTGCATGGCTACACTGTCCTAGAAACATTGTTAGAAACATTTCATATGCCCTTCTACTTAACCTTAAAAGTCACCCAGTTAGCAACAGACACTGGGAAAGCAGTGGGCATGGCTTTCTTAAACATGGCCTTGTTTTCATAACATTTGCTTTCTTCAGCACAAGTTTCTAGGGGAAAGCTGCAGATCTTGTTTGGGATTCAGTAATATGGATCTTGAGAATGTTTTTCAGGTTCTCTGTGGTCTGTCTGGCAACTTCATGTGTGTTGTGTAGCTTATACTTCTGTTGTCTGTTTGGAGAGAGCCAGTCCCATTAGACTTCAGATGGAGGTGAACAGCTGTGGGAGTAGGACCTCAACTCTTTCAGTCCGCTGCCTCCTCCCCTGTGGTACCAGGTGTTCTCACTGCTAATCCCAAACCTTGAGTCTCTACTGTCAAGACACAAGGGACCAGAAATCTCTTACATACTAAATAATTGCAGAGGCCTAGCTAATATTTAGTAGTCATTTAGTACCCAGTGATCACCTAAAATCATTTTGGGTGATCAGTGTCAACTCAGTGGATAACAGCAAAAGCATCAAATGTTTCCCGTGCTTATACTCCAGGTCACTAATCCTGAACTAATGACTGGACCAGATCCCACGAGAGGGGTGGCACACACTGTGTACATGTGTGGCACATTCCTGCACTACAAGAGTGATAACTGTACTTGGAAAGCTTGTTTGTCAGATATGGCTCAGATCAAAATGCAATACAGCTTTTTATTTTTTTAATTGGACTGTGAAATGGAAATGATTTTAACAACTTTTTCTATTTAATTGACTTCTTTGGCAGTTATCCCAGATTTCAGAATTTCAGCTGTTACTGTATTTGCAGTAGTTTCACCTTTTCCTCCTCTAGCATTTACCTAGAATGTAAGCTGGCTGGCAAATTTATACTAACAGTTAAAACCAGATTGTGCAGAACAGAACTTAACATGGTGGGGAGAAAATCTGTTGCAGACAGATTAGGCTGGCCAGGTCAATACCAGTGATAGTGCAGTGTTGTATTGCAAAAGGGTTTGTGATTTTTTTTTTTTCTCTTTCTTCTTCCCACTCTGTGCTGCTTTGAAAAAACATGAACATACTGCCTTGAGAGAGCACTGAGTGCTGGCTGGGGGCTTGAGCCCCTGCAACCCTGCAAAAAGATTAAGTAGCACAGTAACTTTAATATTGAGGGAACAGAGCAGAGGTGGGGCTGACTTTGGGATCTGCTGTCAAGCTGTAAAATAAGAGCAACCCCTTGTTCTGGTTGACTGGGTTCTTCCCACTGTTCTCCGTCCTCACCGTGCTCTGTTTGCAGTCCCTGCTCTCTGCACACAGGGCAGCAGCTGAAGCACTGAGGCCTCCCCTGCCCTGGTGCCCCTGGCCCAGGACTTTGGGGTGCTGAAGGTTTTCCAGGGACAGCTGACAAAGCCACTGCTCCAGCTGTTTGTGCAGGACACCCAGACTGCTCCTGGAGACCTCTTAAAACTCGGCAATTTGCAATCCAGAGTTTTAAGATAAACTAAAATTAGGTGGAACAGCTCAGCCATTTGTGCAGAGCTGTGGCTGCTGATCTTATCAGCTGTTCCAGTACTGACTAATCCCTCAGGAGAAATTCCCACCTCTAGAAAGTGATCCATATTCCCTGATTTGAACAGAACAAAACTCTTGTGTTATGAAGCATGACACCCTCATGAAAGCTGGTGCTCTTAATAATAAATTGCTGAATGTTTTGTTTTGGATAAATTTAAAAAAAATTAGAATAACAAGTTCTCTTAAGATGTTTTTAGGTATTTGAAGTTCTAACATCAGAAGTAAAGACATTATATTTTTTAATCAAATGCCAACCAAATGCCAGCATGCTTCTGAATTGCTCTGTACTTGTCATCTTTCACATTTAACCTATTTGTCACATTCTTTTCTGTTTTCTGCATTTGGAAGCAGCTTGTAGCCTCTCTCACTGCAGAGTATTGTCCTCTTTCCCTTTTCTCAGCAGGAGGGAGGCTGACACTCTGTACTGGGCAGTTGGCATTTTGCCAGCCTAACCCAAGACATACAGTTAATATAAACCTTCATAAATAGTTTGCAGACTGCTTGCAAATATTCGACCTTTTGAACACCTATTATATCCTAGTAAGTTTGTGTTGCTGTAGTTCATCACCTTTTCAAGTTTGTCACAGCCTGTAATACTGAAACTGCTACAAAACAAAACAAAGATTTTTTTTTTCCAAGCACTTTCTGTATGCTGCTTTGGACCAAATAAAGATATTTCCCCTTGTGGGTTCTCCTCATGACTGAGTCCTCCACACAGCAGTCATCACACTTACCCATTCTATAAAGGATGACTCAAGTATTCCATTAGTTATTTCCTGCCTTTGCAGATGCTCTGATCTCCGAGCACACCACAGTTACAGTTGCTCTCCTCTTCAGCAGATAATTTAGAAACTGTGCTCTTCCTGACTGAACCCTGAAAGCTGGCTCTGCAGGAGTTCTGTACTAGCAATGCATACAGTGAGCTTGACTCATCTGACACTGAGCATTCTTCAAGGTCCAAACCCCTTCTACTTCCCTGTGTAAATGATCTCCTGTATTAGTACCACATGATCTTATGCCAAATATGTAAAATACCCATTATTTTAGTGTTAAAAAATGCCATGTTTCTCAATTGTATTTCTCACATGCCAGCATCTGTGTGTAAGCATATTTCTCTCTAGGTCTGGATTGCCCTTGGTGTGTCCTTTTTAAAAGGGACCTGTTGATGTACATTTCATAAGCCCAAGTTTGGGGTTTGCCAACCTGTGTGTTACTCTTTAATTGATGAGACTGGTATTTTGGGGGTTATGTTATTATTAAACTGAACTTTCATTTTTCAAGAACTCTTGCTCTTCAACAATTACTCTGAGCCTACCAGAGTCTGAGTTGCACAGCATATAGTCTAGAACACTGAAATTATCTAAGCTATAATTTGTAATTTACTAATTGATTTGCTGTTTCAAGATATAGGAATGTCAACTTAGTGTACAGAGTCCTTGTCCCAGCTCTGCCATTCTGAACAGGAGCTACTTACCTTACTAATAACATTTTGATATGTAAGGAAAGCAGAACTAAGTTTCTTGAAAGACAGTGAAAGACCAGTGTGATTTATTTCAATTTCACAGGCAAACTTAAGATCAGTCTACACACTAGTTGTGTGATGGCTTTATTAAGACATTGATTACTTTACTGTTAACAATCCCACCTTTTAAAAATCTATGGGGAAAGTAAAACCTGTTATATGTGTTTATAATATATATGTATATATATGGAAAAAAAAGGCCCAGTATAGTTCTTTGGCATTTCAGGCATGTTTGTAATAAAGTGAAAACCAGTTAAATATAAACACAAACAAGACCAGTATACCATGCATCAATTTCTATCATTAGTATTTAGAAGAGTCATAGTGCATAATTATCTTGTTTGTATGTGAAATAAAGAAGCTGCAATAATAAAGCCAGCTGTTCTTTCCCAATTATAGTGCACATTCAACTTGAAATCTAGTTATGAATCTGTATTCCTAATACTTAGATTGGTGGTGCACACAACTGTATTCCATCTATTTAAACTGACATTGCTTCATCTTTTTAAAAAAGAGAAACATTCCAAATTTCTCAGGTAACTCATCTGGCCACTCTTCAGTCTTGCCCATATTTGGCTTAGGATTTTCGTATCTTCCTCTGTTGTTTTACTGGATCCTACAGCACTCAGGAAGTTCTGTGGCAGCTGCATATACTGTGAGTGGAGGTTTTCACTGAATGAGTGTACACCTGGTTCACAACTGCTGAATTGCCAACTATTTCAGAATACACAGGTGTCCAATTATAGCAATATTGCAGTATTACACAGCAGTTTTCACTTGTAGCCCTTAAGACTATTAAAACACTTTCCCCTTTCCTTTGTGCTCCAATTTCAAACATTGAAGCATTTCAGTAAGCAGACTCACCCTCTAGATTTTCCACATAGGAGTTGGACATGAGTGCTGAATGTTGAGTCCATTTCTCTGTTGAACCTGATGGCTGGTATTCCAGGTCAGAGATAAAACTGTCTGTGTCAGAGAAGAAGACAGACATAACTACTGACTGGACTAAACCAAGAAGTTACAGTTCACTCAACCAGGAAGTGATTGTCATTTTTCTTTTAATAGCACTAAATTTAAATACCCAGCTTCATTCACAGCTACTGCACATGTCCACATAAATCACTATTTATAAGTTATCAGAGTGCTTATTAAAAACAGGATAACTTATCTTGTATACTTAGTTACTTTTCAGTTAGCAGCCATAAAGGTAATGGTTAATATTTCTGGATGTCTGCCAAGTTGTATCATCATGAATTTTATACTACTTAAATTTTAGTATTTGTGTTAGTTTAGAACATTCATCTGCTTTACTTACAGTGGTCAAATTAAAAAGTGCTCGTACCCCTTGACAGCACCTCCACTGAACAAGGTAGGCAAAAGAGTACTAGTAAATAAAACCTTTATTGTTATTTTCCCTGTCCCTGCACACAGCTGTTGGCTTCCTCCCTACTTGTCACACTGTGCCCAAGGTCCTGCTCTGCAGTCAGGCCACACACAGATCCAAGGGCCAGAAAACCAAGTTATTTTCTTGGCACAGGTGGCTCTCTCAGACCAACACCATGTGAGAAACCCCAGAGGAAGTGGAGAGCTTGGAGTCACTGAACTGCTTTTCCTGGAGGAAAAAATCAATGTCAAATAGTGTATTCATGGCTTTAACCAACAAGTGTGTGTTTATTTAGTTGTGATTGGTGGCTATGCAGAACTTACAGCACTGTATGGGGTTGGATTTGTTTTTTTTTATCCTGTGCAAGAGATAGCAGCAAGTTTAGTAAATTAGGCTTTAACACAATTAACAAAGTTACTCTGGACCCTGGTTAATTTGTGCCTCCTGGATAGAGGCACATACTTGTTTTGCCAGCCCTGCTTACAAGTGACTCCTGGGAAAATGAAGAGTCTACTCTTACTTCCTTCTGAAATTCAAGCAGCTCAAATGACTTCTTTGGGTGACTTCTTATGCTTAATGGTTCAAAGTGTAAAGTTACATGTATTTAAATGGAAAATGGAAAGCTTTGATGGAAATGTCCACTGCCACTGTGAAGAACCAAGTGGGATTATGGACAAATTCTTGTCAAATAACAGGAAATTAAGAAAAGAACATTTCTCCCCACCAATTATGGTAGAAAGAGCAAGAAAGTAACATTTAAATAAAGATCTAATGAATTCAGGGAGTGGGCAGGAAACTACCTTGAGATGAAACAAATTAACTGTTGCCAGCAGCCCTCTTTAAAGGCAAAGCCTTACAGGAGCAGACAACAAACACTGACAAAAACCCTCCAGAGAGAACAGTGCAGCTCATTAGCTCATAAAGCAACAGGCTCTGCACCATAAAGACAGCACAGCTTATGCAGTCAGGGTTATCTGTCACTCTAGCAGGGAAATGTGATCCCGAGCAGTTTTTCTACTTAATTTCATACTCAGAGGGATTCTGAGGTTCTCGTGTACCCCAGCAAAGCTGCCGAGTGTTTGCTTTTATCAATCCCTGACAAACTGTCATGCACAGCACACACAACATCTCCAGCCAGCACCTTCTGAACAAAGCATGCACTTGCCCTGGGCACACACTTTGGTTCTGAAACGTGGCAAGTGGGAAATAAAGCAGTGGCCTTTTCAAGTGTGTTACATGGCAGAAGGGGTTGGTTCAACACATATAAGTTACATACAACTTGAGGTACCACATAAAGACATGTTTCTACCTCAAAATTTCATAAACATTTGAGAAAGTTTTTTACTTTCTTAAGCACTACTAAAATGTGTTCTGTACCCCAAAAATATAAAACCAAAATTAAAACTATTAAATTGAAACCAAAAATCAAGACAGCTGACACCCTGTAGATCTGTTTAACTGATCAAAAATTCATCCTTTTATGAATGACCACGTAAGTAAAAAAAGGTTAAGAAAAGCTTTAAGTCCTCTATCTGCACCAGATTTGGGTCAAAGCAGGAAGTCAACTTAAAATTAAGAGTTCTATTATGGATACAGGCAGACCAAAAAGCTAATAGAGTTATACCATATAATTTTCAGGACCTCTTCCTACAACAGTCAAGTAGCTTCCTTTTTTGTGGCACTATCTAATTAAAAGTTTAGCTTGTATGTGTCCCTTACTGCTACTGAACTAGAGCAGGATATGTGGGCAATGGGACTTAACCCAGAAGATGGACTGATTTTAGACAAGTAGCTCTCCAGGAATGTTTTAGAACACGTGATTGTTGGCAGTGTTGCTACAGTCAGTAACAGAGCAGAGTGTTTTAATGTGCTTCACAAAAAGTAACTGATATAATTGTATTTGTGTGTTTAGAGCGGGGGTAAGAGACTCGCTCTACTGACAGAGGCAACAAGGCTCAGTAAACCTGAGACAGCCCTATGGACACACTGCACCCACATCTCCTCAGACACGGCCTCCTGTTGTCAGCTCCAGACAGAATTCTATCAGCTGCATTTATGTGAAGAATCCCTGCAACTACGTCACATTGCTTAGTGCAGTATATTTAGCCTGGTTTTGACTCCACATGACCAGCAAGTAATACAGTGTCAACTTTCCCTAACAACAAAAAAGAAGCTGCCAGGCTATAATTAACCCTCAGTCCTCTGTTGTGGGGCAGCCACAGCTGATTCTGCTGGTTTGACACCAAACCAGTCATATGCCAGGCTGTGTCTGCTATCAAACCACCAAGGACACGGTGGGCTGCCTTACATGTCACCATTCCCAGCCACAGGCCAGGCTGGCTTTTAGAAATTTCAGGTTTAATGCCAACTTTAGTAAGAAGTACTGTGGGTTTTTTAATTAACTGATAAAATAATCAGTGTGAGAAGTTGGACGAGTACAGCTTTCCTGAGCACGCTGTGTTTATAGCTGTGTAGAGAGGCTGCAGGGCCACAGCACAAGCCCGGCACTTCTGTGGTGCAGGAACAAATGTCCCCTTCCCATCTTGCTCGTGATTTCACACTCTGCATTTCTATACCCTGGCAAAGCCAACTCATCTAAGACATGTTTACCCCTTAGCACCACAGTAAACATCTCACTGCAGAACAGCTTTTTATTGCTGTCTCCATCCTGCTTGTCAATAAAAATTTAACAATCAGATTATTAAGAAAGCAGGAGTTTGAGCACAACTTTACTCAGCCATTTAGACCAGGATAGTTTTTGGAATGCCTTTTATCAATGAGATTGTTCTGAGAGTTCCATGGACAATGTAGGCCAGAGTTCTCCCCCATGCTGGGCATGCTGCAAGGTGCAACATTTTGGTCTGTGCCTATGAGACAGCAAAAACACCTTGGAGTTGAGATGTACATCTCAAGTTTGAGCTGCACCAGCAAGACAACAGGTTTTGAGCCACTCTCCTCCATACTAAGCTAGACTCTTGCATTCAGTATTTATTGTGTTTCTGTAGACCTTCAATGCTCTGTTTGGCAGGACACTGTCTTAATTAAGAATGACCTGTTATTGCCCAAGTTTTAAATATAGACAAAAATACAAAATTCATACATTCTCCAATACTTATTAGTTACTACTTTGATTCTCCAGAAATAAAGCTTAAGCTACAGTAATAAGCTACCTCTAAAGACGTACAAATTTTCTAGCCAAGATCAGAATAATGTGAGCTTCTCAGCGAGAGAATTTATCAGCTAGGGAGTTATCACAGAACTACTAAAATGAATGAATGCTAATGGCTTAGAATTCCACATGGAATGTGGCTGACAAAGCAGACTTATTGCTTTATATACACAAAACCATTAGGGGATTTCTAGTTATGATTTATAGTAAATCCACATACTGGATTTTCTAATCTCCAGCTTTATGTAATGGAGATGCAATGAGCAACAAAATGTAAGAGGATTAGTGGAAGGTCATCCTGATTTGCTGAACACAGCCTACCATAATACTTTAGAAATGGTTAAATACAATTGTACATGCGAGAAATCTCATCACTATAGAAAGTAATGAAATCCAAGGTAAACTCTCTCCTAAACTGCAAACCACAAGAGATTAAATTTTAGATCAACAGTGTCAGAATAAATCTAAATCTAAAACTTGACAGTGGGATAGGTAAACTGCCACACCAGGAGCACTGTTTAAAAACAGAGGGGGGGAATTAATAATAGACTCATCATATAATAGACTGAGTCTAACTGAGCAGCTTTTTTTCTTCAAGTGGGGAAGAAATGGGACCTTTATTGGATGAATCTGCAGCAGAGAGAGCACAGTATGAATGGCTGGTCTGGGACAGGACAGGAATCACCAGCTGCCTGGTTCCTGTCACTTCAGCTCCTTGTTTATACCCAACTGCAGCCCTAAACACTCCACTGTGTGTCCAGGCAAATGTAACCTGGGCTGTTGGGCAGAGAGCTGACCTGCTGGAAGACATGAAGGGCAAAAAGGTCCAACAACACAACAGGGGAGAGAAGTGGAGGGGACAAATAAAGTGCAAGAAGCTGCTTTTATATAGTTCCAGTCTGAAAGTTTACCAGCCTGTGCAGCCTGACTGCTGCAAAAACCTAAGTGGAAAAGAGTAGTTTTCCAGAACACATTTGAAGGAGTAACAAATAATAAATATTACTTTGAAATTGTGTTGTTTCAAATGTTTTCTGTAATCTGAGTTTCATATCTAGGTATCCTCATGCATTTTGATCCCTTGTTTTGTCAAGTGAATTAGAAAATGTTTCCTGTAGGAAGCAGGATGGGAAACAAAACTTAAGATAGCAAATTCAAGATGGAGTTTAGGGAAGTCTAAAGACATCAACAAGATCCTGTTGAAAAACAGATAGTGAAGAGTCACACAAACTTCAGGACAGGAAAAATAAAGGAAAAAAGTTTCCTTTATGCACACAGGTGTAGGATCTGCCTTCAAATGTTCACTTGTACTCAGAACAGAGCCCAGCTTGCTCTGCCTGGTAAAGGGCAAAGGAAACAATAAAATATAGAAAGATACTCCATTTGGTCACTGGCAAACATCTTGGACTTTGCAGAGAAGCTGTAAATGACTCCAGATGTGTTACACCTTCCAGGAGATGCTGGATCAATACAAATCCTGATGCTCTTGGCTTGAGCACTGATGGGTGAAGCAGCTTTTTAGTTCTGTGTTAGTGGATTGGGAGGTTTTTGAGGTGTGTTTTGAAGAAAACACCAAAATGTTGGCTGAAGAGGCAGCAAGACTCACTTTTAGGAGTCTTGCTTAAAGGAGTTTATGTAACTACTGTCCAGACTGACACGTCTGGAGGTGGAGTGGTGGTGGCTTTGTTTGTTTGTTTGTGTTTTTCCAGTTTTGTGGTGGGTTTTTTGGTCATGTTCTAGTTTTTCAAGACTTTTAAATGATATGTTATCATGATATCAAGCGACACAGGAATTCCAGCACTTTGTCATGAGGTAGAACTTCCACACTACACTGAAACTTTGTTAAATACTTCTTGAATTATTTTCTTGGCAGAGAAAATTACTATTTTAATTTTGAAATACTGCATGCTACTTAAAAGAAAGAAGGTAGTTTATGCCCTCAGAGGGTTTTTTTGTGTTTTTTGTTTACTTTGAGACTACAGATTAAAATATTTAAGTCAGTAAGCCAGTTGTGATTTAAAGAATTTTCAGTTGGCTTTGCCTTAGTGTTTTATTTTGAGGGGTTTATTTGCTTTAATTGGTAAGCCTTATAAACCTCTTTTCTGACTAAGGATAGCTTTCATCATGTTTGATGTATTAGCTGGGAGAAAATACTCTATCAACATTCATTTATGTATGTAATTATGTTTGGATTTCTTTCCTTAATTGTTATAACATTATTGTAGAATAACCTCTTTGCTATTTGTGTCTGGCTCTATTTGTATGGAGACCAAAATTCAATTATACACAAAAGAAAAATTTTGAAATTATTTTTTAAACCAGAGTAATATGCTGGATATATTATTAAAAAAAGTGTTCTTGTCTAAATATGCTCTTTTTTTTACTTAAAGCTGATTAAGCAGAGCAAATATTCACTCCTGTTGAGAGAGCTGAGCAGCTCTTTAAGACTTTTGGAACAGCAGGTTTCAGACTCGACATCTGATTTGTATTTGCTGATTGGAAATGAAAAAAAGCCCCAAACCCAACCCCAGGCAAACATCACATGGCAGGAACATGGAAGGAAAGGGCAGGGAATCTCTCTGCTTGCAAACCTATTGCTGATGCCAAGTGCTGGTTTAGCATTTAAATCCATGTTCAGTTTTCCATATAGGAAGAGGCTTGTTTAATCACCACTTATCAGAACTTCTTTAGATTTCTATAACAATCATTATTTTAAAAACCAAATCAATAAAGTTGTGGCCATTTGACTCCCACATATATTGATCACACTTTCTCTAAACTATTAGCAAGTGGCCATGCTCTCAGCTATTACAGCTTTTCCTCTGATTTGATGTCTTTTGTCAGCACAAAAACTATTCAGTAATTTCAGTGTGTTAAGCAAAAGAAACAGTTTCTAAAAGCAACTAATTTTTGTGATGTATGGAAAAAAATGGCTTTCTTTTCACTGTACATCCATTTTAATACCTGAACAAGCATAAACAAACTGCAAAGAGCTCATCAATGCTGAACACTTCTGCTTACACTGTGAACAGTGCAACTACCATATTTACTTGTATTTTAGTAATTTCTACATCTTTTGTTTATCGGTGTGGAGGGACGAAGGATGAGAAAAAAGTAGGTGCTAACCTGATAAGTCTTGAAACATTAGATTTCTTTCTCACTTCTTTATACAGAAGTAGAAAATGCTTTTTTTTGCTACATGTTTTATAAAGCCCTGCTCTTCTCCCCTCAGCAAGCCCTTGACAGAAGCAGTCTCTTCCTTCCTTTCTAAATAGAGTTAAGTTGATTGATAAACAGTGTTTCTAAAAAGAGAGCTTTGTTTAATTAAGGTGGCCATTGAACTGAAAGCTCAACTTATATTGTTTTTTCTCATTTTCTTCCTACTATGCCGTGTCTTTAAAGGCATTTCTTACTAAATTTTATTACTACTTTCTGGAGGTAACAATAGCAAAGCTCCATTTATGCAAGGAGCAAGGACTGACATGGATATTTAACAGATGGCCTACACTTAAGTCTTTATAGTACTGCTGATGCAATTAAGTAATTACCAGGGATGGTTAAAAAAAACCCAAACCACAACAGTTGAGGCTGTTGGAGAAGAGAGACACCAGTGAGACTCCCTTCATCAATACCAAACACATCTTACATGCCTTTTAAGGCCAGGCCTTCTGTTCTTCCAGGCTTACTAGTGTGACCTGTTTTTAAAATTGCTTTGCATCTTTGTCTCAAATAGTCTGATATTTAGGGTGTGATATATCTTCTTTTTTCACTTGGTTGGACAAGTTTTGTAAATTATACTGTCCAAGTATTTAAAGTACAGACCTTTATAGCCTGGCCTTTGCACTGGAATGTCCTTGTTCCATTTGTATTAAACAAGCGAATTTCTCAACAAGGTAGCCAGAGTGGAGAAAGCAAAACAGCCACTGTGAGCAGAGGTGCTGAATGATGATGACAAGGTATCTACAGAATGTCTGTGAGGAGATTAAGACAGCGCCAAAATGCATGTGATAGATTTCCAAAACACTACCCTGCCCTTCCAAACTGGGACAACTCCAAGAAACAAGACTCCAAACTACATCTATGCAACTTACATATCTTACTATGACTTTCACTGACACATACTAATGAGACAATCAGAAGAGACTTCAAATTAATTCCTTGAATATAAGGTGTCAATGAGTAGGAGTTAATCCTCAAGTCTTGTTTTAAAACAAAATCTATGGGTAAATTAGACTAAAATACTTGACTTGTGTAACTACAAATTTACAGCTGATAGAATTAGTTTTAAATGAGTTGTTGCTTTGGACTCAAAAATATGATTCCATTTTGATGATACAAATTTCACGAAGAGGAGCGTGTTCTAAGCCAAACAACCCTCCCACACACACACTTTGCAGTTTAAGATGGATTATATCACAGTATTAAAATACTATAGGCACTTACCATCATCTAGTGTGATGTCTTGTAGTCCTATGGTTTGAAAGTTCAGCTCTCGATCTTCAGGTTCTGGTTTAATGTTAACAGCTGCCCCATCGGGTGCAAAGGGAGAGGACTCACACACGGAGTGGTGCCCGAGGGGTGACACGGCGCCCAGAGCACCCAGGGCAGGGCTGGGCGCCTGTGGGGAGTGCTGGCCCGAGTGAGTGGCAGCCGTGGGAGGGGGGGACGAGGCGGGTCCTGAGCTCGGAGATTGGTAAGGCAGAGGCTGGAGCTGGGGGGAGGAAGGGCCAGACAGCGGCGAGTGGACCAGCGGGTGGGAAGCTGTCGGGGAGGGGGATGAAGCAGCCGCTGGGTTTGTTGAATGGTACGGGACTTGCTGCAGCTGCGGAGAAGCCTGGCCGAGGGAGCGGCCCAGTGCAGAAGGGATGGAGCCCTGCCCAGCGCTCGGGCAGTGGTACCCCATCGATGGCAGGTGAGCAGATGACTGTCCTGAATGAGCTGGATGTGCCAGTGGGTGCCCTGCTGTAGTTGATGTTGACACAGAACCTGGATTTGAAGAGTGAAACTGTATTGGTGGTAGAGCTTGGCAGGTAAGATTTATCAAATGAGGTACAGCTGTGTCTTGTGGAAACGAAATAGCATCAAATCCTTGGCTGGAGGCAGAGTTCATAGGAAGACCAGACTGTCCATTATACACATCATTAGACTGCATAGGCTGGTAAGAAGGCCTCACAGGAGGTGCTGATGTTACCTGAAAAGACTGAACCACAGCAGGAGGCAAAACATGACACTCTTCACTTGGACTGAGGTTTCTACCTTGCATGTGTGGCAGGTGAGACACTGCCGAGGTCACCATTGCTGTGTATGGAGGCTGAACGGGACACACAAGGCTCCTGGGTGACGAAGACAGTAGATTGTCATGTGGGTGCCCTTGCTCTGGTGAAGGCAGCTGAGTGTGGATGGAATGCAGACCCTGAACATTGCTTGTATGTGGCAGGGCCAAGGACGGAACAGCAGACAAATCCACCTCATCTCTGTGCTCTTGCTTCATTATAACTAGAAAAAGTAAAACAGTTTTACAATACCAACCCATTTGTATCCTACGATAAACACCAATTGCTGTTTAACACCCACAACAGCACAGTTTGTGTTGTTGCTGCAATTTCCCTTCTTTTGCTCTGCTTTCATTTTCTTTGACTTTATGCCTGCTATATTAACCCAGAAAACCCATAACAAATCTCCTAGCACTCTTCTAACATACCCTCCTTCCTATGCACTATATGTTTTTAAAGACATTTACAACCCAGCCAGAGAAAGTCCAGCATATCTAAAGGATGTATTCATCACCAGAGGGCAGGGGGGCTGCTGCTGGGAGCCACTGCAAATAGGCAGATGTGAGTTCAGTATCAAGCACTGGGGAAACATGAAGGAAATTTTTAGCAAACTTCAAGCTTTCCTTACACCCTCCAAGCAGTGCCAAAGGGTCCCCACCATTGCTGGTACCCTGGGAGTTCTGACTGCTCTAAATGTGTGTGCAGTTCTCACAGGAAAAGAAAGTAAATGGCAGGGAAAGGAGCAGGCGTTGCATGTCTCAGTAACAGCTTCCGCATCCAAACAGGAGGGATTAAGATGTTTTAACTATACCTGCAGTTAACGTGTCCCATGTTTACTTCTGGCTAAGTTACAAACTGTTTTCTCTCAGTAACCTGCAATGTGTGCAGGGTGGAAGAAAAAGTATTTTGATCTAAATCTGGGTTTTGTTTTTGAAATTTGAGAGGGAAAAAAATGCATAAAACTGTTTTTCTGTGATCTCACTATTCTCCATGTCATCACCAGCCTTTAAGAGGAGCTTCTGAGATTCATCATCATTCTCAAAGAAAAGTAGAATGCAAAAATTATTCTCTAGAAAGTGTAACAAAAGTACCTGGCTGTAATCTCAGTGCTGGAGTTTATCACTCTGTATTTCAGTTTTTTAATTAGACAAGCTTTAGAAGCTGTTTTATAACCAATTCAAAGCTAATCTTATGTACCTGTTGAAGGGACAAGACTGTCTGAGTGACTTCCAAATGTCTACTTGAAAAGCAAAATACAATACAACTTTTCTATTTTTCATTAATACCTGGTGTATAAGTGAAACGTTGAGACTGGCTTTTTTTCCTCTTGCCATTGCAGAGATAAAACTGCACCTGAACTGCAGCTGTAATGGTTTTGTTATGGTAAGGAGGAACTTCAAGTATGATGTTTGCCTACAGGAAAGTTGAAACAAAAAAGTGTTACATCTCAAATGCAAAAGAAACTGCTGTTAATTACAGAGAAACTAAAACACTTACTGCAAAAGTAAAGCACCCTAGTATTTTGAAATTGTCAAACTTCAAGTTTATGCACTTTACGTAGTAAAACAGTACTATAAGCAAACTTTTTTTGGGAGACTTTTTTCTTTTAAACACAAGTGCTCTGAAGATAATACTTTAATTAAGCATCTAAAGGATGCTTTGTTTATCTGCTAGAGCATAAAAAACTCTAGCCGTTAAAAAATTGCATTTTGGATCATTAAGCTTTTAAGAAAAGTTTTAATGCACTGGAAATAATTTGTCATCTTTGCAAAATTATGTTAAGTTTCCTTTTTACAATTTTCAAATTCCTTTTCCATTGCTTTCACAAGAAGCATGCTATTTCCAGTTCCTTCAAAGCATCATCTTAATGGTTACTTTACAGTGTTAACCCAATTTAAAGGCTCCAATTGTCTGTCTGAATTAGCCAGTGATCTACTTACTTTACTAAATGAAGCCTAAATTTCAGAACAATGAAAATGTCTATTTTGTCATTTTTAAAAAATAAGCTTTCTAAAGTAAGAAAAGTTGTTTCTCACCCCTTGACACTTTTCCCTAATTATTTTCCCTTCTACCTCCCACTGAGGTCGTCCATCTGTTGAGAGAAATGTACACATAAATCAAGGAAAAACAATTTTCTAGTACTTAAATAATTAATCTTAAAAATACTTAAATACTTCTTATAAAACTGGATTTATTTTCAGTCATAAAGAGCCCATTTAAGCAACAGACATATATTGCAAACAAAGTATAGAGAGATGCTTTAGGAGTTTCCACACGACAGACATTGTAAGCTGACTGTTGTGCAGGAATCTGCATTTTAACCCAGTGTGCTGAGTTCAAACAGTAGGTTGAATTCCAAAGGAGGCAGTGGGGACTGTTAAGTGTACAGAGGGATTTTCCCCCATTTTTCTGAAAACATTGTTGAAAGGTAGTTAAATTTCTACTAACACTTGTTAACATGCTGATGACTTAGGGGTTAAGTCACTGTGTGAGATAACACAATCCACACCTTGGTGCACCAGCCCACAAGTTACACACACATACCCCAAACACCCTCCCCTGAACTCACAGACCCAGTAGTTCAATTATTGGCAAACTGTCTGTGTTGTGAGGAAGTAAATCACCTGCTGAACCGCTTTCTGCTCTGACCTGGCATAACCCATATCCTTAACTGAGCACTTGGCTCTCTCTGTCCCTGGGTTTTGTACAGGTTATCAGGTCCAGCAGCAGCAGAGCTTCTATCAAAGGTGTTCAAGTTGTGTGTCAAAACACATTATTACATAACCTTCCCACTCAGGCTGCATTTGCTAATAAAAGCAATACAACTCTCAATTAAGTATGTCAGGAAATAATATGTAGAAGAACTGCACTTAGTTTGCAAACATTTAATCACTTCTTTTACTACTCTTTTCCCAAAAGTTCAAATCAGACACTTCAGTCACAGCAATGATAATTTAAACTATTCAGATCTTATGTTCTCTATATTCAAGGGACAAATAGGGAAGAAGAGAACTCTTATGTACCAAGACAATCATGCATATTCTTTTTAAAACATCCTTACTTCTTAAAAATCAAGATCAGATAGTGGTTTTGATTTCAAGAAAAAAACATCAAGACAGTTTTTACCTTGTCCTTTTTCAAAAAATATAATTTTGGATTCTGGAAGAAAATTGGATCCTGTCACCACCATTTCATGGCCTCCATTTACTGAGCAACTATTGATGCTGTACTTCTCAATCTGGGGAAGCTCTTGAGCAGATCGCTGAGCTTTAAAAAATATTAAGGGAAAAATGATTCACAATTTTTTTGCAGTGACATTTATTTTATGATTCTAACTTGAAGAAACGAACTGAAACTAAAATGAGCATCTATTTACATGCACAATTAATATCTGTGTATGATTTATCTTTGTTTTTACAATTATGTTGAAATTACATAATTACAGAAAAGAAACCCCAAGAAGTCCTGAATCCCAATAGTCTTTGTTGTTACAGCAAATAGAATTTTTAGTTTAGGAATATAGGTTAAAAGTTATTTTAGTATTTTCTAGACAAAATTAATTCTAGGAGAAATTGAGATTGTTTAAGTCATGTCTTGATTCCTCAGTGACAGCACTTAACAAATGAACTCTCCAGCAGTTCAGCTGTTCACCAGGTAATGCTGCATGAAGACAAGTGATGGTACAGACTCTTGTGTATTAAATGGTATTAGTTCTACCTGGAATCAACATTTTCACTGAGATGTATCTGCTGCCCCTGTTCATAAACAGGAACTACTGAAGTTGCTGTGTGACTGCACTATGAGGTGGTTTTCCACTACACCTTGAGGCTACCACTTGGCAAGTACCAGCTTTTTTTTAAGATATATTAATGGTTGGTGATTGACCTCTTTACACACAGTGCTTTTTACAAACTTGTTGTATATAATTCTGGCAATAAACACTGTCAGAATGACAATACCACGGACACATGCAGAAAACATGAGCATAAATGATGTATAGTTAAAGCATCTTACAGCATTCAACAGGTATGGAAGCAGTCTGCAGAGACAGGACCTTCCCACTGGGCTGTGGGATGTGCACACGGAACACAAGGCGCACTCGGGTGTTCTTCCTCCCAATGTCTGTCTCTCCTTTACGGAGCTCTATATCTGAGTTGCGAAGTTTCAAAATACCGGCACAGTCGATACTGGGGAATGGACCAGACGAGAAATGGCAGAAAAGGAATCAAACTATTGCCAAAGCATACTCTGTGAGCCTTTCTTTTGTTAAAGAATGAAGCATGTTCTGTTTTTCCCCATGTTACGCTATTTTAAGTGTTATTTAAATGTCTGAGAATAAAAGAACTGATAGTGTGAAAACAGCAGCAAGTACTCTGTTGAAACACTTTGTCTCGTAAATGTCTAGCTGCTGGTTTTTTGAACCTTTAAAAGATTATTTGTTATTGCACATTGGCTAACCTTTCAAGTAAGTTATTTAACATAGTAAACATCATTTACAAAGAGCAAGAGACCTACATTTAGTTCTGCCCTAGGAAGGACTAGAGAATGACAAAATGTATCCATCAAATCCCAGCTCCCAGTCCACACGGTAGTCAGTTATTCAAGAGACACACACATCTCAATCAAGTAGCACGTTGGCATGAGCTTCCCTGCCTCTCTGCTCCTTTACTTCTCACTACCTAAATGCTGACATGTTTTCACTAAACACTGGCATGTTTTGAGAGATGTGTCTATCTTAATCATGACCCTTATGTGAGGAAAATATGCTATTCTGCAAGACTTTCTTTCACCTTTGCACAAATGAAGCAAAAACCCAAACCACACGTATCAACTGAACAGCTGATTTATGGAGTGATGTACCTGGCTGACATATTGTTTTCGGGAAGAAGTGGAATTTCCAAGACTTTTGTGCTGGCAATGATGATCTCCTGACTGGCTGTGGCCACTGTTTTCCCAGTGATTCGGTGCACCTGGTAGAAGGCGTGAGGCCGCAGGTACCGATCATCCGCCGTGCCGATGAACATCTGCAGGTTCACCGGCTTTTCGCTGTAGCCCAGGAGCTGATGGAGAAGAAGGTGAAATGGCAACATATGAGGTGACTTCTACTGCATTGGTGTGTGCAATTCCTCAGCAATCAGAAAACTGAGTACAGGTATCTGTCCCCAAAAACAAGTACTGGCAATAAATTAACAGAACAAATGGATATCAAAATATTGTTGTTATTATTTTTTAATCTTTCAAAGAGACTTGTTCTATCTCCAGAATTTCTATATCAAAGCTATGCTATGTTGCAGGTTGGTTTCTGATATAGTTTTTAATCAAAGCATAATTACCAATTTTACCAAGATGCACCTAGGTTCTACTAAAACATTTTAGTTTTTCTACTATTAAATGGAATATAGTGACTTTTATTAAACATAAAGAAGTTTTGTGAATGCAAATGTATCATGTTAGGACAGAAAAAAATTAATTTATAGCTAGAAAATCCTGTGTGGTTTATTTATGGCAAAGGAAATATTTTAAAACCCAAAATTTTCCAGATGTTAATTCATAAATCTTACCTCTTTTTAAATACACATCTAACCACCAATGCATTCAGTTGTCATAAAACCACCTAATAGCAGTAGTTCTAGGCACACCACATTGAAACATCAGAAAAAATAATAAATTGACTCTAAAAGAAAAAGTTTGTTTTATGACAGTATATTAGTAATATCCAGAAAATTTAAGGAAACAAATGGAGCCAACAGTAACACCAAAATTTCCTTCAGACACTGCAATTTTAAATCTGAAGCCTATGAACTATTTCTTATAAATCTGTTTTACTTCACCTTCCTGCAATGGCCAGATTGATGCACGCTCAAGTTATATAATTTCTAAACTGCACTGGAGCAAATTTACATTTCATTGACTTTGACATCAACTTATGTTCCAACTGGAGGGAGGGCCAGACAGTCATTCTTTAAACGTGGTTTTGTCACGTCAATATTTTTGTCTCTAGGGAGAGTTATTTGGTCACACAACAATATTATCCAAGCTCTTTACAGAACTAACACTTAAAAACCAAACAAAACATGTCAATTTAACCTACTTAGAAGAGTAATCTAATGCCAGTGGTCAGCAGTACAAGAGCCCAGAGCACGCCCACAGCAGCATCAGAAGCCCCACTGCTGGTGTGCTACTCCTGGCAGGACGTTTTAAGTACTAAATGAACTGGTTTCTATATTCAGGTTCTGGCTACAACAGCACCTGTCACACCTATCACTTTTATTAGAGATTTCTCAATCAAGAAAAGAAATTTGGTTTCTGACCGAAGTCTAGAAAGTCTTTGTTTTGTCAAATATGTAACATCTTTTTGTTCTTCCTGGAGTTCTCAGTTCAAACAGAGCTAAATCCAGCTGAAAAACACTCATCAAACCAAACCAAAATAACCCTTCAGACACTGAGTGGAGACAGTCTGGATTATCAGAGTTGTACCCCATGTTAATAAATGTGGAAAAACAAGCACTTAAAAATGTTAAAGTAGGTATAAAGAACCTCCTGTGACCATCAGGGTGCTGACAGGTTTCTGTCTGTTCATCTGGCAGAGGTCAGCTGTAAACTACAGGAGCACAACTGAACCACAAGCAACTTTCCTCAGTGTTGTGATGACAGTGGAACACAGGGACTGTTGCATCAATTAAATACATACACAAGTTCCTTTTTATACTTGATGCAGGACTCCAATGTCTTTCCAAAAGACATTTCTTTTGTTAAATACCAAATGAATATTTTCTATTAGTCTGAATTACTTTAGGAGTTTAAAGGATATGTATTAGTGTAGCATTTATAGCAGCCATCTTGTCACAAGTTCTCAACACTGCAACTCCACCATCCATTTTCTCAGAGTTAAAATTAAATCCTAACACAATGGAATCCAGCCTAGATGTGACGTTAGTTAAATGTGTTCACTGTAATACTGGGAATTACACAAATTACAAGCCAGACCTATTCACAAATTTGACTGAGTTCCAAACGCGGTCACTGTGACAAAGCTAATTCCCAATTAAGGTTATCTTCCCCTTCCCAAACAATGGACTGTACACAGCAGCTCCAGAGACCCTGGTGATGAGAGATAACGAGGGCTGGTGGGGATACTTGTAAAACCAAGCTGGTCTGTCTACAGTTCAAGGAGAAACCATCTTCTACAGAGGCATACACAGAGCAGGAGTGTAATTTAGGCATGTCAAACATTTCCCATGCCAGCAGTTGCACCTGCACTGCCCACAGACTCCATGGCTACGGACTTTGAACTGCTCAAAGCCAGGTCTAACACTAGTTTTGCCTCCATGATTCTTGAGTAAAGCTCACCCTCTATGCTCACCCTAAATTTCCATTATGGAATAGAGGGCCTGGTTTATGCAAAGCATATTGTGGGAAGGGCAAGGCTGACACAAAATGCCCACCCCACCACAGATTAGTTATGTATCAACAGGTTACCAAGTGCATTTGCTGTGACACCAGCTCGAGCCCCACATCCCTGCAGAACTCCAGTGGATCCAAGGCAGGTTTGAAACTATGTTCCTACAGCTCCAGAAGAAGTAAAAACCCCGCTAGACCCACAGAGCAGTATCACCTTCAGTTAATTTTTTTCAGCTTTACATATTAAATTAAACAAATGAGATGCCCTAAGAAAACTACAAGGAAAATACCACAATGCAACAGAACACACTTCTACAGTGACTTAGAAGAAATCAATGCATGTTGTAATTCAGAAACATATGAATAAGTCACCCCCCAAATTATCTGTGATAACATCAGGACACATCCATGACAACTTTACATATACTTAAAAGCCACGACAGTGCAAACCAGTCCCAAAACAAACAGAAAGACAACAAGGCCTCTCCTGAACTGTGTCGAACAGATGCTTCCATTATAGCTTTGTCTCAAATAAATTTTTGTAAAGGATCTACAATGATGTCCTCTTAAAGGTACTGGAATTTACCTAAACATGGTTAGTAACCCATTGGCAAAGGTAGCAGAGACTTCAAGAATGTATAGTTTGCACTGCAGATAATTTATTGGATTTATTCGAGGTTTAAAATAAAAAGAGAAAAAACAATGTAAAGCCATAAATATAACCACTGTATGCAATACATGTGACAACTAAATAAGCTGTGGGGTGGGGAAGAAGAGAATAACCCCAACCTCCCACAGTGTAATTCAGGGCTTGATCACAGTAACGGGGCTGCATTGAAAGGAAACATATCCCAGCCTTAAGCAAGCAATGAACAGGCTGCATAGTGTCCTCATGTTCCCACAGCCCTATTTACAGCAAAAAGCCAGTAAGTCAATAGGCTGTGGATGCTACTGAGACAGCCTGATGTGCTAGAGAAACTCAGGGAGCTGTAGAGATTGTCAGAAACATGTGGATAAAAACACCTCAACCTTTATTATACAAATTAGTGCTTTAGAATTAACATTTCCCCCTTAAATCTTGTGTAATAAGCAAGCTGACAACTCCAGGCATCACACAGATTCTGCAAAAGTAAATAAAAAATTTACAGTGTCTGTAATCAAAGATAAGAGTCTGTGGGGGCCAGTGAGACAAAGTTTCAGTAGAAAATGATCCAACAGCTTGTGAAGAGGATGCCCTGCACATTCCATGTAGTTTCTATTACATAATCACTCTCAGGTCACAGTGAAACCAACACACTGCAAAAGCACCACAGAATTAGAGACAGCCCATGTCACACCATTCCTTGCAACAGGACAACGTTGGATTACTCCGTTAATGCACCTGGAAGTTCCCCCACTTTACCTAACTAGAGGTGCATTCAGCAGTTTGCTGAAGGGTATCAGTGTTCTGAAATCCATCCTATGGCTAATCCTGCCTTGGATGCCTCTCCCTGTGCAAAACCTGTATAGAGTAAACCCATTACATTGGTCTCAGCTGGAGACTTAATTATCACAGGAAGTGAACTACCTTCTGTCTCCTAGGAATGGTGTCATCTCTCCCCAAAAGAAAGATGGTGTTTGGAGCCTGAATTGCCATTACTGATGCAATACCTGTCTTGTGAATAATGAAGGATACTTCTTAGCCAAAATCAACTTTAAATCAGAAAAAATGATGTATTTTGGAATTTAAAATTAATTCCTTTAAAATACAATTTTGTTCTCATTCAAAAAAAAAAAAGTTGATTTTTCTTAATTTCATTGACAACAGGGTTATTACCTTGTTTGCTTTATGCACAATTCTGTATGTTGAACAACCCAAACATTTAAGTTAGTAAAAAAAAAAGTTGCTAATTGTTTTTCAATGAAAATACCTACCTAATTTACTTGAAAGAACATATACTACATTTCGTTCAAATGCATAATGAAGATGTGCTATCTGAACCTTTATTTCACCTTAGTAAAGAACACACAATACACCCAGATAAGAACACAGTGTCTTTGTACAGACCACAGGTATTTAACTAAACAACATTTTACAACCTACTGGCAAGTGCTGCAGAATCACCACCATGAGGATGTGTTACAGTAAGTCACCACAATATCAGCATACCCAGGACTCAGTCATGGGTCACTTACAGACAGACAGTAACCTGAACTGCTGCTCGAGTGCTCGGCAGACTTTCAGGTACACCTTCCAGCACTTACTCCATTAATGTGCAGTCCTAGAGGTGCTCACTACAAACAAAAGTTACTAATTTTACTTTAAAAAAAGCCATACGCCTTTCCCGGGAGCAGCAAACAGGGTGCTGTAGACAAATAGTAAGTTACTGCACAGTGTCACTACTGACCTCTAGAAACCCTCCTCTGTAACAGAATCCTGATACACCACCCACTGCTCTGCTGAGGAAACTCAGCCAAGTTGTTTTTGTGTTTCTATATCGTTTCCATAGCAAAGGTCAGTGCCTGCGTAAGTTAAACTAAAGCTGGAAGGCTAAAGACTGAAGGTCACCACAGGATAAGCCAGAAGGGCCCCGTGCCAAAGCACTTCCAGCCGCATTACACTACACTACCCACAGGAAGCTCCTGCGTGGCTGCACTGAGCTTACAGCTCTTACCAGGGAACTACAAAGACAGCCAGTTAATGTGAGAATTTTTGGATCATCCCAAAGTTGTATTTTATATCAAAACCAATCCTGTGTTCTTAATGCACACCTGGAAAATCCTTTAAGCATGTGTAACACTGGATACTGCATACATTGATTCCAGCACTGAAGACAGCATTATTTAAACTTGGAATTTCAGGGCAGAGATGAGGACCTTTTCCTTGCTGAGGGATGCAAAGAGGTCACATTAATTAAGAGGCACCAACCTGAGAAAAATAAATTAGTATTTTTCCAGATTACATACAGATGATACTGGGGCCATATCTGGCTCACATGTCATTGGTTTCATGCTCTGATCTAAAGGAAACCTTGCAACACTTGAAAAACCTATGAGAAGACTTTTTTTAGTCTCCAATACTTAAAAATTGTACCTCCTCATCCCACCTTTTTTTTTAAATTAAGAAGGTTCTGTCCACGTTTTCCATTTATTGTTTCAGGTCAAGTACCACCAACCACTATTCAAGCGTAAAAGTTATTTATCCACAAGATGTTATTTCTTAAGACCTGGGTAAAATATCCAACAGAAAATACACATTTCACAGTAATCAGGTAATTATCACACAGCACAGGTATATTTGGAAATAGTCTCTTTTTCTGACCCAAAGCATCCTCAGTTTATTTACAAAAAGCCAAACACTTAATAGTGTCACTGAATCCAGAATTCATGTCAGCGTTTCACATGCCTACACTTGCAGTCTTAGAGTTTTAGGAAAAACATGGAACTTTGGATGGCGGGGTGGTGGTAGGGGAAAAATAATTTCATTAGCTAGGTTTGATGCTCAACAATCAAGCAATACTGTGATACCAGTAACATTCAGATGGTGTCAAAACTTAATTGATTGTGTTTTAAAGCAATTTTCCTGCAAAACTTTCCAGCATTTATTAAGAAATTGCCATGCTTAATCAAACTTTCACTGGTTAATCAAATTTTTATGCTTAATACTCAAGTTTCATCTTTTATGTGCCTTTTCTTGCTTGCTAATTGAACATTTGATCAACACCTTAGTGCTCCTTTGCCTTTGCACAATTAATTCAGTGCTTATGGCATTACTGGATTGCTGAAGTAGGCTGATTAGAAAGAAAGCTTTTACACACAAATAGGCCTCCCTAAAAATAGGGCACAGTCTTGAAATATGAGGCATGTCAGGGGCAAAGTTTGGCATAATCAAGTCTTTGGTTCTCTGAAGTTAATCTATCTTCACCAAATGCACCAGGATCTATATAAAAATCCTCAGTTCAAACATGAGGAACGGGGGAGGAACACCGAGCTGTGTAAAGAACTTCAAGCACTTACTAAACATTTACTTCAGATGGAGATTTCCGAGGCTTTTCAACACTTTGATATGAAAAGCATGTTGTAACTAATTATTTTCTCCTTGATAGTCTCACAGCAGCTGGGTGCATTTCAGGGACTTCTGTATTCCTTAGAACAACCCCCAAGTAACAAGGTAAGGAGGACCAAAGAGAAGAACAGGGGCCCATTCTAGAGGGTGAAAAGAAAGATAAAGCTGTTCTCTTGAATTAAGTGCTTTTTCCTTTTGCTTAAAAGACTGAGCAAAGAGGTGGTATAATTCACCATGAAACCTAAATAATCCTAAAGGAAAAGAAACTTCACTGTTTGAATTTCAGTCCACTTTGAAAGTCAAATACTATTTTATTTCTTTTTACAATTTCAAGGAAAAAATCAAGCCCTGCTTTCTAAATGTTTTGCCTGCTGAGACAAGGGAGATGTGACCCACAAGCCTGGAGTGTTCTGGACAGTGATACCAGAAAGGCAGCAGAGCAGAGCTTTGAAGAACCAAACCTTTTTCCACAGACATTTCTCCACAGGAATTTCACTTTTGAGTGGCGTGCAGTGACTTCCCTGAAGAACTGTGAAGATTGTTGTGTTTAAAAGCTGAAGGGCTGCCTGCCAAGCTGACAGCACATCCATCAACAATGACTCGGGAATAAAAAGCAAGGGATGACAAAGATCCAAGGGCATGAAGACGAACATAATTTGAAACAAAAGACACAATGACTAACACCAGTGGTATCATTTATCATGAATTTATCAACAAATGCGTTTTGAAAAACTTGATGCAAACCCTACACGGAACAAAGAAACCAGAGTTCAGGGCAGCTGTTGAAAGTCAGACTGACCACAGGCACCTCTGCAGCCTTGCTGGGGTGCAATGAGCGCAGACCATAATCTTCAATGGACTGTCTCAGAGAGACTGCAGGAAGTCATGGAAGAAAACACCATTCAGATCCATGAGGCAATATCCCAAACACTGGCTTAGAAAAGTCTTAAGAGCTCATGGGACTATTTTATTATTTCATTCTGATTCTGCAAAGGTTATAATGTTACAAAAAGTTAAATGTCTGATTTTAATGTCAAATGTGTTAAACCAAAACATCTACTTCCCCTTCCTGAGGCACATGATTATTTGAGGTACCTTTCCATCAACTGAGAAGGAAAAGCGTGCACATCCAAAAATGCATCTTAGTCTTTTGCTAAATAAACTTATCAAGTAGACTGACTTGAAGACTTTAAAATAGTACAGACCTTCGTGGTTGTGCAAAAAATAGTGAGAGATAAAAGGAACAGACTTCAATAAACTCTTAGGTAGGGGCACAAGTCCAACTACAAACATTTTAAAGGTCATCACAAAAACGAACAGGTGCTGCCAAGGACTAAAGCAAACACATAATTGCAAATATCAGTGCATTATTGGTCATGGTATCATGTGTTTACACAAAGTACAGAACATTCTTCAAGGTATAAAAACTTGAATTTCTGTTTCTGAAATCTCGCACTTTTATACACTCACTGCTTGCAGACAGGATTGAAAGTGTTTTAAATACTGACTTCAGGCATTTTTAAAGAGTATTTTAGCTCAGTCCCTTTCTACGATATACGAAAAGGGATATAATTCAATAGCTAAAATAGTGTTAGATTAATTGTTCAACTTTACACAGTGCAGAATTGCCAGTCACATGTAACCAGCTATCACACTACCCATCTGCACTTTGCTCTACTACACTGTTGAAAAAAACCAAAAACAAACTAAGAAAACCTACTCAACCAACCAAAAAAAAAAAAAAAAAAAGAGTGCTATTCCTGAAAGACCAACTTCACGTTAATTATGCGATGAACAATTTTTGGACAAGCATTTCTGCGATAGAAATAGATTATTCCCACATAACCTGTAGGAAAAAACCTCATAAATTGATTTCACTTTAGAAAAAAAAATTTAGTAAATGTATGATACAAAAAGTAGGTGTCTGTCATCCAGTGTCCCATTTTTAATGTTTTTCATACCAACTACTGCACTTTCCAGACTGAGTATTTAAACATAAAGTAGATGCATCAATATGGCTTTTGCCATCTATTTTGGGGACTCTGGAAGTAGAAGATGCCTAAATAGTCATCAAATTGTTCTTGAATTATATGTATTTTTAGAATCTCATCCAAAGGTCAGTGTTTTTCCCAGTACAGCCCATTTCATGGTTCACACAAGACTCAGACTTATCTTCTGCCTTGTAGATTTATTGGCAGGTTACTTCACCAAACAATAGCAGGCAATTACAGCTGGGATAGAGCCTGCCTTCTGATTATGCACAAAATAGGAAAAATTCAAGACAAGAATACAAATTAAAAAGGCAGCAAGAATGGGAAGGGCCAGAAAACACTGAAAATGTATTGTTTGCTCTTTATTTAAGGGAGAATTTTGATATTACACCTGATACTCAAGTAGTTACATGCATTGGCCACACAGAACACCTGAGAAAAGGTGACAGTCACAGAATTACATGCCAGAAAACACACAGTCATTTTAGACAGCCCTTTTGATATTTTATTGTTATCAGATGGTCTCTGATATTGCTCAGTTGGATCCTGTTTTGTTGCTTATAGTTTCTTCCACCAGAACTCAGGCAGAGTTTGACAGGCTTTTTGAGAGTACATTCCTGTTTCAGAATTTTCAAAGTCCTTCAAAATTAATTTACTTTAGCTCAGTTAGTTTACTTTTTCTTCCACTGTGGCTCCTCAGTCATGACTTCAAGCTCTGCAATCCCTTTAAACAGAGCTGACATTGAGTCAGGTCTCCATTAAACCTCACACAAGGGCTGACTGTTTCCTTGGCAGTGACCGGCAGCGCACAGCCATCTAAACAAAGGGGTTTTTATTTAGTATTTCTTCAGTTTTGGACCTTACACCTTTCCTCTGCTGTAACACTGCTGGGCTGTCCATATGGATTACACAATGCTTCCCCTCCTCTGTTACTGTGAATCAACTACAGGAATCATCTTGCTCATGCAGAGGAACTGATCAATGACTCTGTCCTTAAACCCTTCACAGCAGAGTAAAAAGACACTTCTGGTACAGGCAAATTCTTAACAGCTCCCACTGCTCCAATTTCATTTTGCACACATGGGATGTAAGTGGATTCTATACAGTGTCTGTTGCAGACACACCATGGAACTCAGAACAAATTATCCTTATCACAGTTCACACCTATAACTGATTCCCACAGAGCTGAATGGCCACAGCACAGACACTCCTTGCACACAAAATGGTGCTAAGGAGTAGCTGTGAGCTCACCAGTCCCTGAGTACATCACATTGTGTGGTCAGCAAGATGACTTATCATGTAGATCACCTTCTTCCCTGGCAACTGGACTAAATACTCTTTTTGTGGACAGCACAGCTTATAGAATTTACTACCAAAAGATAACATTAAATTCAAAATACTTTAGCTCAAAAAACTGCAGAAATTCACATGAGTAGCAGAAACACAATACATAAAACAAGTTTGCTTGTTTTCAAAAGAAAAATTCATTTCAGTTCAGAAAGCTAAGATACAAAAGTAAAAAAACCCCAAACTATCCCTGAGAGATCTTTATCATGTGCCACCTGCTCTAAAAGGCTTTTCTGCTTTTAATCATAGGCATTATCCAAGAGAAGTTTCATGAAGAACCATAACCAGTTTAGGTAGAAGTAAAAGCTTATTCTAGCAAATTTTGAGTGTAAACATTATTTTATGTACAATTTGACCTGTGGGAAAGGTGGGAAATTCAAGCAATGATGATTGCTCATTTAGAGCCAGATGAAATGTGACAGCTACTTGTTTAGATGGGTGAAGTTCCTACTCTAACCTATGAATTAGAATGGTAAATGTAGATAGTGCTCAGAGCCTTTCTGTGTCTCTTGGCAATGAAATACAAAATTCCCACATAATTTGGATGACAAACTTCAACATGCCACCTTTCTCCTTGCAAACCATTCTGCTAAATTATTTATTCCTTCCCTGTGAAAACTGACAGCATTACCATGTGGAGTCTCTGCCAGGGCAGATGACATGAATTAGCTGGAACACACTCCCAAGAAAGAAGAGATTAAAATGAAAGGTATCTGCTACGTAGAGCATTTTGCATTAGAAAACAAGAACATCATTTTAGAATTTGCTCTCTTAAAGTTGAGACATACAAAGCAAAGCAAGATGCTCCACTTATTTCATTTCCTCCCATTTGGAAATAAGCTGATTAAATGTACTCAGAACAGATGATGCCAAATTTGTCAGAAGCTTAGTGTCCTAGCAACAGGTATGGTACAGTATTAGTAATAGATTAATGACATGCACTAATAGATTAATGGCTTGAAGCTATGTACTATCTTAAAAATCTTTATTTTAAATAATACATCAACTGCACATGCAGAACAACAGAGGTTTCACAGTTTGGAAATTAAACAGACTAGCTTTCCATAAAAATTGGTTTTTTTCAAAAGTAAAACAAATTGTGTAAGAAAAGCACACAGGCCTTCAGGCACCCAAAGATGTGGCAGTTGGACTTGACAACCACTGTAGGTCTGTTCCAATTGAAATATTCTATTCTATTTACCCATATCCTTTCTCATCTCTGACACTGGTTAACACACAGTTATTTTACCCAGGAAAATGCTGAGTCCTTCACTGAAAGGATCACACATATGAAAGTGACTAGTCTAAAGCCAAGAAGTCAGAAATAAGTGGTAATGCACACTGTGAACTGGGTTTGTGTAATAAGCATCCAGAAATACTGGAAAATATTTCAGTTTGTATTTAAGTAAAGTAATATTTGTCTGCTTACAGATATTTACTATTTACCTTTACCAAACTTGAGCCTTTGCATACTGTTTTTCCCAGCAGTGAGTAAACAGTTAATACAAATCAATGCTTTGTTTCATAACAACTTCCTCTCTCCCATCAAACACAACAATAATTCCCAATCCAGCTGGAAGAGACCAAATTGCAAAGTAGAATATTGATTTGCATTTGCTCTCATTTTAATTTAGAGAGGCGTAGCACAATGTCTGTCTTTAGGCATGTGACTGTCAGATACTACACACTACAGTCATTTTTGAGATGGCATTCTTGTGTAGCAGTTATTTCACTACTCCAAGGCAAATAAATAGCTTTTAAAATCATTGGTGCGAGTCACAGACTACAGATCTGTAGTACGAGTAGGAGAAAGGACAGGGACTGGTTGTGTCAATCTTATTAGCACTTTGCATCTGGTGTCCAACAGTAATGAGTCACTGGAAGACATCAAATACATTTTTAATGTATAGACTGCTACAGTGAAAGATTTAGGACTGAAGCCTGACTGTAATTTTACTGGAAAAGAACAGGAAATATCCTCAATTTAGAGGAAAAGACAAATCCTGCTGTAATCTTGATGTAATCAGATTTTTTCCCCTTCTTTGTTTTATAAAGATTTTGTAACTGCTGTCTGATTCAACTAATAAACAAATAGTTAAATTCTGGCTTACGCTGGCTTGGCACTGAGATAGTGACTCTTAAGCAATATTGAGGTGAATAAGCAGAGACGTTGCTTTCACCCAAGGATGTGGCAAACAAAACCGAGGCATCTTAAGCAGTCCCACAATTCCTCAGCACCATCTTCCCCATGCTCAGTGGATCAGGATGGCTTTCCTTCCAAGCAGAATGAGCCAGCTGACACCGAGGATATTAAAGGAAAAATCAGTGACTATCCCTAACCAATCCAGAAGTCTCCCCAGCCTAGAGCAAGATGTTTGTGTACACACCTGAATGCTCAGAGAGAAGCACATCACAGCTTATTCCAACAGTACCAAACCCACACATCTTTCTCTTCAAGGAGAACATGATGCCAAAGCTTTCTCATGAAAGCCAAGGCTAATTTACCAGGATCTTACATCTAATTCTGAGCTCAACAATAACCAGACAGTGTTTGCAAACTATTTAAATAATAGACTGTAGATTCCATTAGCATTTGGAATATATAGCACTAGCTATAAAAACCCAGCTAAAGCAACTGTTAATGGCAAGTACCAGTTACGGAAACAGTCTGTGCATCACGGTGCTCTGTGAGGAGACAAGGACTGCTGCCTGCACCACTGCACTTCCTTGAAGCTGATCAAAACTGTTCTAAGAGACAATAAATCCTGAATGATTCTGTTAAGACAACAGAAACCATGTCAAAAAAAGAAAGGCAAGAAAGTTTTACTTGCCCTTGCAGATAGGCAGTCCAAATCTAATGAAACTAGGTGATGCCTTACTTTTCAAGGAGATAACCAACATTATGCTGTAAGAACCTTTGGTTCATGTTGAAGAAATACCAAGGTCAAGTTTAATTTACTCCAAACATTTAAATGAAAGTTAAAGGAATTTACTGGTACCACTTCACAAAAATAACCTAGTAAAACCAGGAGGTATTTATAGTATTCAGAAGCTATTTCAACACCAAAAGGAAGTTTTGATTCAAATAAAGCTTTACTACATTTCAATATAGCTCCAACTAGTCTATTACTGTCAGTTCTCTTACCTGTCCCCATACCCACTTCTTCCTCCTTAAAGTTCACATTTAATACACTATTGCACTGTGAACACATTCACAGGCATAAAAATGCACACAGTATAAAAATCATACAGACATCCAAAACTAACTTCTGTACTGAACTAGTTTCATTTAAGGGAGAAAAATCTCGCCCAGGAAAGACTGTAAGCTTCACACAAGGGAACAATTCACAGCATTGTAAATACCAGTAAGTGTAGTTAAAAAATTACCTTTTATTCTAGAAAGCCAGACTTCCTACCTTCACTACAGGGTGTCCTCCAGTAGATGCTTTCACTGCTCCTCTGCTTCCTTCTGTTTCATAGTGAGCTCTGTGATGAGTTTTAGGCTGGACTTCTATTTTCAGTTCACACTGCCCGTAATGATTTGGTAGAGGCCAGTCAAGAGGTGGCAATGAAGATGTGCTGCAATCGAGAGGAGCACAGGATGACTACAAGAACTGTGCCATCGGCCACAGCACACACAAAGCCTTCACTGCAGCACACAGTGATGTCACTGTCCTAACAAATGATAACCAAAGAATAGCTACTAGTCTAAAACTGCTATGTGGAAATTCCAACATTTTGCTGGTACATTAAAATCTTCAATTAATCCTCATTTACTTTGGCATTGTTAGAATGGAATTTCTTCTTTCCAACACCTGATTAAAAGAAAGGTACTGTATGACCCCCAGCCCCACATTACCAGTGTTGCTCTACAATGCCTTTATATTAACTTTATCCTCAAGCAAATCAGCAAGCAAGTTCAAACATGGTTTAGAGAGAACACTATAAATTCAATCTGCCAGTCATTAGGTTTAAACTCTTTCAACTTGTTTTTGCTTTTCTACGTTTGGCAAGGATTGCACTTTGTTATCTATCACTAAAATGAACGCTGTATGATCATTCAAAGCTGGTTGTTCTAAGCATAAAGACTTACTGCAACATGCAACAAAGACACCTAAAGAACATGTTCAGCTCATCCACGTCCCTTAGATACAGTAGCAAAGTCACTCCACCAAAGAACAAATTGCAGTAATAGAAGTAACATGGAAGAACCTCAAAGCAAAGTTTTCATATCTACCCTTTTACCTGCACAGATTTATAGACTTAAGATTCTAATAAGATGAATAGTCAGATTCAAGTCAGCAATTACCTGGTGGAGTAAGTTAAATTATGAACATTTAAAAGTGAGCATTTATAGCATGTTTACCAAACAAGAACATTTACAATAAAAATAAGCTTCTATTAACACAGTTTTGTACTACCTTACTCTGACCAACAGGGAAAGCAAATTAGGTTTTAAAGCAATGGACAATGTTGGTTTGCATTGTCATCTGGCAAAGCTCAATTCCATTTCTTTCCACTTTACAGGAAGTCAGGTAAAACCCCATCACCAATCCATGCAAATTTCCACAAACATGAATAGCCACAGGTCCATAAAAGATAAATGATACCTTATGGAGAATTTAGCTAAGACATACAAAAGTATATACACAGCTGAGAAAGAAGATACATGTTTGGGCTGGACAAAACAACAACAACAAAAAAATCTCTGTCTAGCAAGTATCTGGAGGGACTTGGGCTCAGCCTGCAGCACCACACACCTACCTTTTACCACAGAAATGCCTGTCAGTAAGAATGGAAAAGAGGGAAAAGAACCAGCACCACTTGCTGGCCTCCTCCTGCAGAACAACCCCCAAGCCTGTTGAGCTGCTCTTTCATGGGTACCTGCACTGTCCACTTCAGGAGAGAGCTCGTGTTGTAACAACGTTTGCTCCTGAAGCACCTTTTTGAGAATAATGGGAAGAAGAATATGAGTATTTCCCTTTCTTTTTACTGAAAGGCAGAAATGTAAGAAATACATAATCCCCACAAGCATTCAGTGTACAGCAAAGAGGCTTCTTCCTCCCCATAAGGAGATCTGGTGATTGGTCCTCCCACAGCAATTGTATTTACTGGGTAAGAGAGGACTGGTGATGTCAGCAATAAAAGAGGAAACTGTCAGCAATGCAGTATAAGCCCAATCCTTCCAGATACTTACCCTGGCCAAGATGTACTGCCTAAATGCTACTACTGGCTATCAACTAGACTTTTGTGTTCACTTTTATAGCTACTGAAGGAGAAGGACTTGAGTCTTCAGTCTGAAAACGAAAGAAAACATCAGGAAGAAGATACTAAGAAGTGTACAAAAAGAAATGTAGTATGTTATTTTTATTTAGTATTTCTATAAACCTTTTTATCCCCCATATAGCCAAATATTCTATGTCAAAATAGTTGGTATACACTGTGAGCAGATATGGTACCTGAAAGAACTCTGTTAATGCCCCACAGGCTGTGTACCAATTACTGGGAGCTTTTACTGAAAGTTGAATGATAAACTCAGTCAAGAAAAAAGTATCTGTTGCTTGTGAACACTCTCCATACAGTCTCTCGGAGAGAGTTACTCCTCCTGCAATTACCTAATAAAAGTATGGCACAAGCTGTATCAGACTAACGTTATCTCCTGAAAAAATATTTAGCATACTAGAACAAACGTGGAGACAGGAATATAACCAAGTCTCAAGATTTTGTCATTCTTTGAAAACAAATAGGAAATAACAGCATGGGAGAGCAAGCAAGCACACTATGCACGTGCAGATGCCTAAAACATCAAAAATTACAGAACTTTCAAAACACAGATCTCCCAATAAATGACACAGCCTTCGAGGCTGTGCTGCATCAAACAGATGTTTTCTAGATGCAGCTGGCTAGAGAGTTACAGTTGCTTCCCTCTTGAGTTTGATGTTGAATATACAAACTGTTGTTTCTTTCTGAATATTTTTCTTGCCATCTCTGTCACCCCCAACTTCTCAACAGCAGAAGATTCTTAAAGTTTTAGGATACTCTGTCAAGCACCTTTCTGCCCTGTAGGGATATCAGTTTTATACACTTCTCTTTCACAACACCCTTACAAATGTTTGAGACAAATACCAGAGAGATACACATTGAACTGAATCAGAGATGTAACTTTAGTGTATTTTGAAAGGTAAATTTTTTAATCCTATTAATTTACTGGAGTCCTAGTTGTCTGTACACCTTCTTCAAACAGAACTATGGGGAGGGAGATAGAGTGGGAACTTCCTAGCCAGCACTATCACATTCTTAAAGTGATATGAACCAACAAGCTTGGAAATGAAATAAATTAAAACCCCAACAGAATACAGTCTACAAATCCTTGGTGGTTTTTCTTATTCTACACAGAGCTCCATATCAAATGAGCCAAACCATGTTAGCCTTTGGCAGGCAAGGGGTAACACCTCTACATGTGCTCTGAACAACTTCTGATATGAAGCAATGCTGGTTTTGTACCAGGTGCTGAATATGGGAAAGTCTGAAGCTGTAGCTTTGCTGCATTTAAGGATCTGTTCACAAGAAAATATTACTTAGTCTACACTGTTAGCTGAGGATGAGCAGCAAAACCTACTTAACTCACCACAGTTATCAGCTGTAAACTGTGCCTTGAATTTCAGTGATCTCTGAGAGTACAGAGCTTGCCTAAGTGGTGCATTACTCTTAAAATACCTGGATCATGTTTAAGAAGAAGCAGCTCAGCTGCTTCAGAAATAAACAAGTATTTAGTGTTCCAACAAGATTCCTGGGTCCCCTCAGCTGGCACAGCATGACAGAGTTCGTGTCATTGATAAACACATCCAACTTCACATTCAGAACCTGGATTAGCTGCTGACCATGAGGTTTTTTCCAAGTTATTTTAGAACAAAAGATTAAAAAAACTGAGAACCTGTGTTTTTTAAACCCTTCACTTTTCAGTCTTGATGGGAAGGAACACATTTGTAGATATTCCCACATTTCATTACTAAGTTCTACCTGGTTCAGTTCCAAATTACTGTTACAATAGCTTGTGGCAGTCTTTTACAGAAGTTTCTCTAAATTTTTTTACCTGTAAATGAGTAAAAACCTTATTAACAATGCAGTAATCTACAAGTAAAGCACCAAATCACATGTCAGGAAATAATGAGTGACAGTCATTCTAATACTTTCATTAAATCAAATCTTAGCATGCTGTTGAAACAGCACCAATCTGTAAAGATGCACATGTTCTTCTGGTAATACCAAGGGAGTTCTATAATCTGATTAATGCAAGCCTCCAAAAGCTCATACTCTTATCACACCAAGACTAAAGGTTCCAGAGAACAGCAGCTATTAAAGGGAACCAAGTGGTTAAGAAGGAACCCATCAATCGCCTTCTCAGCAGAAGCAACAGCACTTAAAGTTATCACTTCAGTGATAATTTCATCAATATTAATTTAACAGATACCTTCTTCCTCTGCAACCATTATCTCCAAAATAGAATTGATTCATCACAAATCTATGAGGAAACAACTGCTGTTCAGTATAAGAACAGCCAAGTATGTCCATAAAGACTTCAGCATTCAAGGCTGTAGAAGTCAGGGCCCAGCTCTTGGGCTGACCATGCCCTTCTCATATGGGAAAAACACTTAGGCCAGAAACAAGACTGCCTGTTTGCACTTGACTGTGGCCCCACAGCAGTAGATGTGAGATAGAAGGAAGAGCAAAGCCTGTGAGAGCCATCAAAAATAAGCCAGTTGAAAACTCTGAAGAGTTACCTTCCCCTTGCAGCTCTGCTCCTGGTAACTCACAGGACAAACAGCTGAGCTCCCTGCAGACAAACTGCCAGTGCTGGTAACTTGAGCTGAAGCACGAGTGCCATTAGCTCAGTTTTAGTCTAATGCCCTCCTGGACTACTTGCTTGGGAAGCTTCTGAACACAGGTGGACCTGATGTAAGAACTCATTTTACCTACTCTGTATGAAAATGCTCCTCCCTCTTTCCAGTCACCAGTTCTGGTACAAACCTTTGAAAGATTCCCACTAGTATTTCCAGATACTTGTGAAAAGTTCTTGTTTCCTTCGCTGGTTGAGATTCCCAGATCTCCCAGAGTGATTCTTTTATTAATTCTTAGTTGCAGCAAAAATACTATTTCCACTTACAAGTCCTCCCAACACATAAAGAAGGAAAAAGCTCACTGACTGTACAGCAGATACTCCACATCTTTTCCTCATCCCAAGTTTTCGCAGAGATGAACCCACAGAGTATCGTGTGACAAGTCAATGCTGCAACACAGCAACCCCCTGAGAATCTCAAATTGTAACTATGATCCAATACTACGGTTTTCAAGAATGCCTGTAGAGCCAAAATACTGCTGTGGTTGCTCTTCACTGTCTACAACAAAGCAATATTCTCCCTGGTGGAGGAATTCTAGAGTCAAGATTTTTGGGGCCATTCCAGATGCCACAGTGCCTTATCAATAGACTTTATTAATACTGTTTACATTCAAAATACCACTGTTCTATTACTTGCAGACCCACAGTTAATGATGCTTTCAGAGCACTGATACAGTGTATCACCAACTAAAAATCTATATTCTGTCATCTCAGAACAAATGGAGAGCCAGATAACATGTACAGCACAAAGGTCCCATATTAAACACTACCTCAATTTCTCTGGATTCATTAATGGTGTGTAAACATCACAGCAATAGCTTTGCTTATTAAAAATCTAAGAGGTTCAAAGTTCTCTTGCTTGCCTCACTTAAGTGGGTCCTTATCTTCAAAGTCAGCGATTTGCAAATATTTTCACTTCAAAGTTTTGCTAACATAGCATAGCTGGTGTTATTTCTGTTTATCAAAATAAGGTGATAAATACTTAGCAGTCTAACTTTGTCTGTAGTCCACTCACATAGAAAGACTTCTCCTTCTTAAAATTAAGATCGAAGTCCCAATAGTTATGGTAAAAATAGGACATAATTCTGCTCCTCTCTACTCTCTAGACTTTCAAGAGAAGGATTCAGACAAGAGAAGCAACTTTTCCAAGTATTCCACCCCTATATTCAAATTACTTTTTTTCTGAAAGAATAAATGACATTGCCAACAATCCCAGTTTCTAACAGTAAAATAGTCTCAAGTTGCCATTACATACTCATCACTAAAAAGATTCCTGAGCTGTAAATACACCTGTGAAAGCCTGTTTGTTCATCACCACTGGAACAAAGAAATTACTTGATGTTCCAGCACTTCTCAGAGGTACAGGTTAAATTCATGACACAGCAGTCTGAAGACAAATACAATTTATCTAGTAGGTTTTAAACCAATGTATAAGTCTCTAAGAATTCCATAAGGGTAGTAAAAGAAACTAGGTTTCATTTTAAGATTTTTTTTACCATTAATGAATATTGCCTGGTTATCTTCCAGACACACCATTTATACCCATCAAATACTGTGGGGTTAAAGAAAGAAAAGAAAAATGAATTACTCATTAAGTTTGCTCCCCCGTGAAGTGCCTGTTTCCTTGAGACACAAATTAGATACTCAAGATCCACTTTACAGAACCTGAAACTTCCTGTTCCACTAGCCATTCATATTAAAATTTTAAGTTTAATAAAAAAGATAACAGAAAATCAAACTTAAAAGCAAAAATAATAGAACTCTCACAATTTTCAACTGCCTCATCAGTGACCACTCTTGTAAAAAGAGCCCTGTGTTACCCACACCAGTGTTGGCCTTGTCTGTGATGGTCCTTAAGTCCAGAACACCAGAACCACCTTTAGCACCATCAGTGCTGCTGATCTCTTCTGAACTGTACTTTTAGTGACAAGTCCTGACCAAAGATATTGTATTACTTGCACAGTAGAGATTTCCAGCTCATCTCTAAGCTCTTTTTTTATTCCCCTTGTTCAACAGACAAAGCCGTTTCTTGTCCACCCCAGGTGTGGAGGCTGTGGGGTGGGAGAAAGAGGTATCTTAAAAAGGAACAAGAGTAACTACGTAATAAATAAAATTATCAAAGAACTTCATTACTGAATATTCTGTAAAATAACCAATTTAATCTGCCATTGTACTAGGGGAGTGCCATAATGAACAGACACCTCCACTGCTCCCAGGTGCAGCAGCCACTGCCTGGTTCTTTCACCTGTTAGGAAGGAATCGTTGCTCTGGTTCTGTCCCCACTGTCTCTTGCCCACACTTATCCTTGACAAGGAGGCAGAACTGTCACTTGGGGCACACAATACACAGACATTTCTCATATGCCACATAGTGGCAGATTATGGGTTTCTGTGACCAGGTAACAAGCTGTCAATAACAGAACAGTTTGGATGGCATCCAAAATATGATAAAAAGCTCAAAAGCATGTTATACACTTTTATATTTTGTTAAGTATTGTACACTTTGTGAACACAGACAAAAGAATGAAAACATGGTCAGAATTGACAGATAAACCAGATTACAGATATACAAAACTTTAGACAGCACTCAGAGAGGAGGATACCTGCACATTTCACATCAGATCACATGTGAGACAAATGATCCCCCCTTGTACCAGGGTCAGCAATTGCAGCTGGGTGCAAACACTGCTCAGCCACTTCATCTGCTTGGAATCTGTACTCAGTTCACTTCATGCACTACTTTGTACTGGACAATACAATCAAAACATTAAAAAAGCATTGTTATTTTTAATACATCTTGTAATTTCTACTGCAATCAATATAATTGTACATATAATACAAAATAAATAATTATAGTAGTAATTATATAATTCTTTATGACAACTAAGATGCTCACTTTTGGTCACTACCACAAACTATTTAAGAAACAGTGGATCGGATCTTCTCGCATTTCATTTTTATTCATAAAACATAAGGGTCAGCTGAGCTCCCCTGCTTTATAAGAACCAAAATTATAAAATGCTGTATGACAGAATGGAATGTTTTACACACTGAAGATGCACACTGTCATAGCACCCATGGAACTGGCTACAGTTGCTATTTCACTGAGGATACAGCTGCCAGTGCAGCCATTGCCACTAATTCAATAGTCCTGTGACATGTGGGCACCTAATGGATACAGCTTAATAGATTTATTTAGTTTACTTGTGTATAGGTGTAGTCTTTGTTGTCTTCTGCCTGTTTGCCCATCTTATATGTACTGAAATTCTTCAGTGCCAGCTTCTAAATAAATTCTGACATTTAAAAAAATATTTTTACTTTTTAATGAAAACATTAAAATTGCTTTTTATTCAGTTCTCAGTTCTTCCCACCACAAGAACAAACAGGTTTAACCGAGTTATCTGTTTTTCAGACTACTTTGGTCACCCCACAAAAGAACCACAGATCCACACCCCATCTTTCCACACACCTCTGTGTTCATGACCTTTAACTCCTCAGCAATGCTCACCTTTTATGAGCTAAGTTAGCCTGCAAGCTAACCAAAATGTCAAGCTGGGATTGCTAAGTATTCTACATAAATATAACACAATTCCAAAATACACAATTAAGGAAATACAGTTGTCATTGTTTTAATTTGAGTGGGAAGACTCTGGTAACAGACTAGAACACCTATTATTAACAGACATAACAGAATTTTAAAAACCCCTAAACTTCCAGACAGTTAACGGATCTGTCAGCACAGCAGTTTCAGATCTGGTAAAACAGATTTTTCCAGCCAGCAGCTTTGCATCTTTACTGTTAAATTTCACATCCATAAACAGTTATGTGGAAGGACATTAAAAGGAGAAAAAAAATCCCTTCTATGTACTAAAATCAATACAATTCTGAGAAGAGAAATTAAAATCTGCAGTTATACAGTTGGGCAAAAATTTCCAAAACAGCTACATAAGCATTGTTTAAATATATTTAGCTATTACCAGCCAAGCTAGTTGACAATTCCTAAAGAATTTATACAAATTTTTGCAACAATCACCCTGAGATCAGCTCAGTTGGTTAAAACTTGGTTGTAATAATGCCAAGGTCATGGGTTCAATCCCCTCTGTGGGCCATACACTTAAGAGCTGGACTCGATGATCCTTGTGGGTCCCTTCCAGCTCAGAATAGTCTGTGATTCTGTGAACACTGTTTTATCATTAACTGTTAGGATTTAAGCTTTGCCTTTTTTGAAATACAGCATACATGTGGAGAGGCCTACCCCCTATCTGTCTCCCCTCCTCACCCCAAAAAGAGGAATTGCTTCATCCACTAAATCCTCGAAGAGCAAATATGAAGCATTGCCTGTGGACAGCATGATACTATTTTAACCAAAGTTATTGTAAAATCAATACAGAGTAGAATGGAAGCACTGACATTTAAATCTACAATATTGCTTTTATATGGATAATGGTGTTTTACAGGTATTAATCTAATGACTTCTGGTTCTCAGTACCTCCCTATCCCTTATTTTTAAAATCTAGTAGAGCAAGGAAAAGGCTCAGGAACCAAATGGGTAATTTCTGCAGAGTAATTACAGTATCTGCCCATCCAGCAGCAATGCTGCTTAAGGAGCTCTTGTTTCTATTCTACTCATTGCACTGGCAAAGTGACTCCAAAAGCTGCATGACTGGAAAGATCATAGAACTGGTCCATCTAAAAAGTAACAGAATAGGAAGGTTTGATGCCCCCAATCAAACCAGTTCCCTCTTCTGAGCCTCCGTGAATCATCCTGTCAGCACGACAGGGCAACAAAAGGAAAAGAGCCATTTAACTCTATGGTGGATGGTGGAAATATCTTGGAATGACAGCCCAGACATCAACTCTTTCTGCATGACTTTCATCATGGCATACAAATTTTTTTCTTCATTCTATTTACAGAATTCTATGAGCCTGAAGAGGCAAGTAGAAACAAAAGCAAATAACCTCCCCACGTGTTTTGTGGTCTCACAGTTCCATGAAATCAGGTAAGTCAGGTTTCTCTTAGCTATATTAAAATATCAACCACTCAGAACAGATGGAACTGCAAAGTGTGCACAAAATCTGCAGACATTTAATTCAGCTGGGCTATATGCAAGCATGCAAACAAACTAATCTCACATTACAATGCATCTACTGTCCTTTTGAAAGAAGAAAAAAATAGGTATTTGGTGTATCAACTTCTAGTTCCTAGTTATAACAACATCTACCTGCCTCCAAGAAGTTTTGTTTAAGTCTTCATGAATCCCTGAAATACAAGCACAAGGTCTAATTAAGATGCATAGGAGGGGAAAAAACAGCAGGGAAAGACTTCCTAATCACTTACCGAAATATAGGAGTGTGACCAGGCTTTGGTTTGTTCCAAGTAAAGTGCGAAGGAACAGACAGAAATTGGTCTCCAGTCAAGTCTTTTTTCAAGGTGTGCTGAGATCCAGAGCAATCATCTACTGCAGTTTCGAGGGACGATGACAAGTTACCCTGCTCTTCAGGACAGAGATCTATTTTTCCAGATAAAGTGGCAGTCTGATCCTCTGAGGTCTTTCTTGTTTTTAGAGGAATATCAGTCTCTGTACAACACTGAAATGGTGAAAGGCCAGAATTAAGGCCTTGTACATTATGGATGGAAGTGTTTAGCCATGTGTCTTCTGTTACGCTTCCCCTGGGAGAATGGCCAGGTGATGGAGTTGGAGAATGGTGGGGAGAGAGAGACCCAGCATAGCAAATCTCTGCACTGGAGTGTCGCCGTTTCCCACAGGGGGATGTAGGTCTTGATGAGGGCCTTGATGTTGGTCTGGGGCTTAGCCAATTTTCATCTGTAATACTAGTTCTAGGAGAATGACAGGGAGACTGTCTAGGTGACAAAGCATGCCCAAATCCATAAGGCTGCTGCCACGACTCATCACTGGGACCTCTCGGAGAACCGCCAGGTGATGCCAAAGGAGAGCCAAGGGTAAATCGAGCAGCTGCTTCATTTAGCTCTGAGTCTACATCATCATAAACATGAGAAATGGATTCACAAGAGGAAGCATCTGAAAACCAACTTCTGGATGAAATACTGCTGGCAGGGCTTGGACTAAGGGATGATTCCCTATATGAAGGCTCAAGAGGAAGATAGAGATGGTCCCGTGAAGGCCTTTCCATATAGTCATTTTCTGTGCCATTTGTGTGTAATTCATCTTCACTGGCTTCGATCCCCTGATGACAGTTGGGTGAAATCGATGTAATTTGAATACTGGGGCACTCAAAGGGTTTGGGTCCACCTAGTGGACTGTATTTGGATTCTGGTACCTCACAAGTGCCTTCATAGTTCTTATGACTCTGAAGTCTTGTAGGAGGGGTCAGAGGAGAGGAGTGAGACTGCAGCCCGTGGCGAGGAATACAAATGGGCTGATTCACAGAGGAGGATGGTTGGTCTACATTAAAGATGTATATGGATGTACAGTCATCAGACTCAAGATCTGGAAACAAAATTAAAAGAAAAGAAAAAAGGAAGAGTCAGAATGCAATACTTGGAAAAATGCCATAAACAAAATCCTTTGTTTCCCAGATATGGACTGTTATCAACATCCCTGACTTTTCCCATTGCACTAACTACACAAAATAAAGCTAATTCTTAATTTTAAACTTTGCCCAGTCATATTTACAGCTAAATATGACTACAGCATGGTTTACTATGAGAAATCCTGTTTTCAACAAGATTACACAGTTTGTACACATCGTCAGGGGTTGAAAATAGGATACAAGCAGAAAAATGGGTTTAAATCTTGAAAGAATCTAAGCCTAAAGAATCAATTCAAACTTTCATAACATTTTTAATCATAAGTCATTAAAATTTCATCTTTTTGACACAAATAGGACTATGGTACTTTCTGCAAGCCCAGTCAATACTTACAAGCACTAGAATATCACATACATATTATCTATCAACTTTAACGCTAGAAAGCATCTCATCAGTGATTCCAACTGGAATAAAGATTATGAACCACTAAAAACATTCAATCACAACAGGCCTAACAAAGAATACTATTAAAGATCTTATGAAGAATCACATTACAAAGATCTTTTTTTGTTGCTTAGAAAACTCTTAAGTGCCCATCTCATAAAACAGCATTTTTAAAGTGCAATCTCATGAAGTTTGAGCACAAGTTGTTCAGCAAAATAAGGCAAAACAAAATACTCTCAGATCTCACTAACTTATCCAAAACACAGGAAATATTCCAAAGAAAAACAAGCAATTGAGAGGGAGTGCAAGTCTTGTTAACAAAACCAGAAGCTTTGTCTCACAGAATTGAAGCAGATTTTCTTGCTCCACTTCTCAATATTGAATTAACTGCAAATATGAGACATTTGTCTGAAACAAAAGTAGAAAACACAACTCTTATTTTATAGCCATTATGATTCCACTCTTGTTTGTTTCCACTTGTAAAATAGAGCCTTCACTCTACAATTTTCCATAAATCCAGGCTGGATGACATTAATTGCATCTCTGGGTATTAGCTCTTTTTTAAATGATTTTTATCATGAGTATCAGCAAAATATTAATATTTGTTTGAAAAAAAAAATCTCGTCTCTCTCACAATCAGATATAATATCCAGACAGGAAGAGATGTATTTTTGGCCTTTCCATGAAGAAAAAATGAGTTTGTTAATGAAGTCCTTCTATTATCAGTTTCACTAACAGCAATCAGCTTAAAATTAACTAAAACAGAAAAAAATCAAAACTGCAGCTCCTCAGAGACAAGGCAGCATCTTCAAATGGAGAGAAAGGATATTGTTACCAAGGAACAGACCACGTTCCTCAGAATGTCCATGGGCAGGGAACAGCTTTATAAGAAATGTATTAAAGAGGCACAAACTCCATTTAAGAGGAGCACCTGGTAATTCCATAAGCACAGTGTGATTTTATACATAGTACAGTCAGGTATGACAATTAGCCATCTTATATAACTGTATCATTAACCACTATTATAAGAGCACAAAAATAAGTACAGATGAATTTCTAAATATGCACACACTAAAAGGGTCAGGATCCTCAGGAAGGTCTATTTTATGTATCACACAAACAACACAAACTCACTGCACTGAGCACTATCAGAAGTGCATTTCCCTATCCTTTCACTAGGGCAACACTTTTAAAACATTAATTGGGGGTCTTCTTTTATTTTTGTTTTTGCTGTTTCCCATCAAGAAACACAAAATACAGACAGTAATTAGTTACAGCTTTTCCACATCCATTGGTATATTAATGTGCAAGATCATAGATGTTGTTTCCTGACTCACTATTAACATTAAAAGCATAGAGGAAAAACGCAATCCTAATAAAAGCTATTGTCCAGCTTCTCAAAACTTAGAAATAAAAGTTACAGCTACAGAATTTTTGAAATAATAACAAAAATGTTTTTGGAAAACATCATTTGGATGTCTTCAAGCCCTACGTGCAACCTTTTACTGTTATTGGCAGTTTTATGAACAGTGGCAGCACATTGTTTGCACTAAAACTCTCACCATTGCAAAGAGCCTTATCTCTCTTGCACCAATACTCAAGAAATCTTAAACTATTTAAGACACTTTCTGTATTTCAGTGTCACTGGGATTTACAAAAAGCACATGCACATTCAAAATGTAAGTTTCGTGGAGCTGAGGTGGAGAGATGGGAGTAGCACAGAATTCCCAACGCCAGCTGGGAAGAGCTGGGGAGGAGATGGAGCTGCCAGGACAGCACCCCTTGGGTCCCCCTCCTGCCAAACAGCCCAAGGGGTTTGCACTGGGCTCTCCCACTGCCCCTCCCCACTCCGCACACTCAAAAACAGGAAGCCAGAAACCCAATGAACACCAAATCCCAACAGCACGCTTGAGACTGTGAACACAACATAGTCTGAAGTCCAAATCACCCAAATAATTTTGAGAGACAGTCAATAAACAGGTAGATTTATTTCAGTCTGCAGGCACAGATCTTCTCCCTTGTAGTTCATCTGTTAAAATAACCTGTTAGCTGCTTATACAAAAGGACAACACTAAGACCTTTACAAATCATGTCATTAATTCCACTAGATTATTTACCAATAATTATTTTTGTCCTATTAAAGACTGTACAGAGAACCCAATCGGGAAGAGCCTTCTCAACTATTGTCAGGGACCAGTAAACATACAAACACAAATACAACTTGGGTGAAAGAAATGGGGCAAAAAAGGAAATGAAAAAACTTCAAGTGACAACCCTTAAGAGGGAAAGGAGTGAGAACAGCTCAAAGCGAATCCAACCCAGGGCTACAAGAAGCAGAGGGTAAACAAAAGGAAGACTCAAAATAGGCAAGTGCAGGGCAAAAGTGAGTTATGGAGAAACCCAAGGGGAAAAAATGGAGTTATGGAAATCTGGTTACTTAATGGAAGAGCTATTCTATCCAAACAATCCTACTGGGGGAGAAAAGACAGCAAAGAAGTAAAGTTGGCCAAGTCACGAGGCCTTCACTGACCATAAAACATAGGAAAACATTCAAGACACAGAAACTAGAAGAGATTACTAAGGTAGAGCATAAAAACTACCACAAGCACATGGAGGCAAGATGCTACATAGGATAGACACAGCAAAACAGAAGAGAAGCAGCACCATTCACATCAAGAGCTCATGACTCTGAGAAGGCAGGTGTGTTAAATGTTTTTTCTTTACTAATTGCTAACAAAGACAAAAGCAATACAGAGTAAAGAAAACTGCACTAAATCAAAGGTTAAAAAACAATGAAGAATTATGGCCCAATAATTCCAGTTTTAGAAGTAGTATTAATAGTTTATTTGTTCCAGAAAGAATTTTAAAGGATACAGAGAAACGAACCAGGTCACTGTTTGCTAAGAACAAACCATATCAAATAAATCTTGTGCAATGATCAAAGGAGAACTTCTGGATAGATGGCATAGGAAGAAACTCAGCTTGGTTTTTACTTACTAAGACTTTTAACACTACCATGCACAGTGAGGCCACAGAGTCTTCAGAAATTCAGTACTGAGGGAGCACAAAAGGGAGCAGATGCTTTATATTCCCAGGGTATAAGCCACATAGAGCTGTGCACGTCCATTGCTGTCTTACATTGGGTGTCAGTGCCAGCCAGTATCAATGAGAACCAGCTCTCCTTCTGAATGTACATTTGCTACTGTCTGGAAACAGCCCAGCCTATGGGAGCTCCTGTTCAGTATTAAACCAGTGCTGGCCCATCCCTTACTGAGCTGCTCCCTGCACTTCAACATAAGCTGTCTAACTGGGGAATATAATTAAATAATTTCCACAACAACTGCTTCTGAAGTACCTTTTGCTCACTACTTGCTGTATCAGAGTGCACATTCAGGACTAGCAATGCCTGCCCAGCAGTTGTTCACTCCACAAGTGCAGCTGTGCAGGCACCAGATTTCTCCAGGAAGGAAGGTCAATTACTATCGAATGTCAGAATCCAAGGCCTGTGCCAAAATTATCCAAACTACTTCATTATTCTAAGTTTGTAAGCCCATAAACAAACAGGTTCAGACAACAAGAGTTACAAAAAGGTACTGAGAAAGGGCAACAAGACTTAGGTCTTACAAAAATACTACTGTGAAAACAGCATCAGTAATCAAGTCCTTTAAATAGCATGAGGAAAGACCCGGGCACTGCCACAAACATCATGTGTATTCTCAGGCAAGTCATATAATCTGTCTGAGTTCCAAACTTAAAAAAGAATAACCAACTCTTCTGTTTTCCAGTTCTGTCATGGCAGTTACTATTATATCTTTCGGAACACAATGATATTATAAAAAATGTTACAAAAATATCTGTAAATAAGTACAAAAAGCATATGCAGCTTCATTTTTTAATTTCATTAATCTGCAGATATGCAGCAGTTTATATATTTCTTGGGATGAAAGAAGAGTCTTAATCTTCACAAAGAACACAAAATACCCAATAATCATAGTTTTCCCTTTGTGCATTTAAAAAGACAACTGATCAGAATTCTTGTTGGTACACTACTGCACTAAAGCTCTATAACTGCATACTGAACTCCAGTTTTCCATTACAAGCTATAAGTTCTCCAGAGACATTTCCTACAAGCTTAAATACCAACTTTAAAAAACCACAATCCAAAAAATCCACTAAAACTATAGCAATGCATTAGTTTATATGAAGTATAACTGACTAGTAAGCCAAATATGGTACTGAAAAAGAAAAATTGTGAAAACAGTTAAGGGAGCAAGGTGGAGCAGGGGGAAACATCCTTCTAACCAAATTTAGCAACACATGAAACAGTAGTGAAAGTTTAAGCTTTCAGAAAGGGATGATCTACAACAACTGTCATTTTATGAAGCAGTTCTTCCTCTTCAATGATTTTGTGTTCTGTTCCATGGTCGTATCAGATTACTCAAAAAAGGATAAAAATAAATGCCACTTCTGTCAATCACATATGCCAGAAGCAGCTCTGTCATGCCAGTCACAATTTCACTCGGTTTATTGTCTTGGGCAAGAACACTGGAAAAGTAGAAAGAAAAAACATCTTCTCAACCATGGGAGCTTATCAATGAGTCTTTTCCAAACTCCAGTCTGCATAAGAATTCATTACCCTTGGTAGAAACTCAGAAGAATAAAGAAGCTGCACTAGTTTAAGCAGCTTAGCAAAGGAATAATACAGCATATCCAATATTTACAACTGACACTGACTAAAATAAGAACATGCTGGCTCCCAGGGTGTAACTACACGTGAAGTGTTTTTCAGCAGCAACTGCCCTCCCACACGGCCTGACACACACCAGGGGAGGGAAATGAGAAGTGAGGTACTTTTAGCACATAATGATGTGGGCAATCAGATTTACAGGGCACTAACATAAACACCTGTGTATACACAACTGACAGAGTGGCTATGGGACATGGGGAGGAATCAGCAACGAGGGCAGGAACTGCAGGTGTTCACTATCAAACAAAACCTCAACATGCAACTAAACCCTTAGGCCACAGCCTGGGGTTAAACCAGAATGGCTGTCTTAGTGCACATCCAGCTCCATCAGGGAGTAATGGAATTCAGTTTCAAATAGGGAAACAACAGCTTTGAGATACATTGCTAAAAAGTATAAAGCAGATGAAGAATTCAACTTGTAACTGGAAGGTTCAACAAGAATCAGTCATTCTAAGCTCAGTTACAAACCAGAAAATAGCACCCGGAAGTGCAAGGCAGTGTTTATACCTGTGCCTTCTCCAGGGCTCCTGCTCCTTCTGGTTGATTATGAAGCACACCTTTTAATGACAACTTTGTAAAGCTTGTAGCTCAGTATTTATGGGTTATTCATTAATACTCATAACAGGTTAAAAAGTCTACTTTTTGCTTTAAATATCTAAGTTCTCTGGGCTCCTCTTTGCTTCCTTTTTACCTCTGTGGCTACATCATTCAATAAAACACAGTATTTCACTGCAAAATACCCTTGCAGACAAAGTGGAAGCTATTGCCCTCTAGTTTGATGAAGCCTCATTTGTGATTCAATGTCAGATCAAAAGTCAGCTTAACATGACCTCGCAGTTCAGAGCTATTAAGAAGTACACTTTTGGAAGATTCTTAAAACAACACATCAGCACAGCAGTTACTCACACACAGCATTAACAGCCTTTTGGTCACTGCTGTTTTGGAGATGAAGTATATTATTGTATATGATCAGCCAGAGTCTGTAAAGGTCTGCAGCCCTGCAATCCCAGAGCGTCTCATATGCTTAGACATGCGAACTGAGACAAGACTGATCACTCCAAAACTGGTGCCTTGTGCCTCAGCCCCTGGAAGAAGACTAATGTAAAGGTGAGAAGATCAGGCTAATACTGCTTGAAAGGAATAAGGGAATTACGAGCTATAGCTGCCAGTCAAAGGGTTGCCCAGTTTCCTGGTATTGCAGGCCAATTTATCATGCACAACTCCTCCTTTGCAGGGGCAAAAGTGATGCCTTCCATAAAAAGGCTCTTCAGTTATTCCAATGGAAAGAACTGAAATGCTCCCCGAATCACCTACACGGATGCCTTTCCCACCGACCAACTTCTGCCACCCATGAGCTGCTGATGGCACCTGCTGCTCTGTACAGACACTGCCGGGTTCGCAGCCTCCTCCAGAACTGAACCAAGCACTGGAGAACCCGGGACTCCAAGATCAGAATGTGTAAGTTGGGCCATATCAAATTGGACAGGAGTGTGCAAGAAAATGTAGATTTTAGGTTTCGGGAATGTATGGTGACACAGACCAGGATCTTTATGAAAGATGGTAGAAGAGAAAAGCAGTAAGTCAGGACAAGATGGTTGAGTGGGGAGCAATTACACATCAACAGGAGAGGAGACTGAAATGGGGACATGTCCCTTTCTGATTATCAAACAGAGCAAGACACAAAGATAGAGAACAGGTATTGAGTGTATCTGAACAAACTACTGTGGGAACTCTTCACACCTCAGACAAATTACACTGCACTTCTGCAGCTGTCCTACGTGACAGAGGGCAAACCACTCCCCAGCAGGCAACCCCACCGGATCGTTAACTTGGTATTTCAGAACATTAATTATTACAGCTTTTCACTGATATTTTATAATACTGCTTAAAGGTAGACTTCAGGTGCATGAAACTCAAAGGCTCTGTCCATCAGGCTGTAATGAGCCAGAATGATAGTCTGAAAGTGTCTTGTTTTCCCATGAACACAGAATCAGAAACACCTTAAACTTCCTTTGCTGCATTGATACAGTAACAGGAGGGTACAGGAATCAGTCAAATGAGAAAGCAGAGGCTGAGGCTGAGCATGAATACAATTTTTTTCAGCAAGTTTCAGAATGATCCCCACGAATACACAGAAGATCGTATTAGCAGGGCTCACAACCGTGTCACATGTAACTTTGCCCTGAAACTTTGCATCTCTTTGCAGAGCCCCAAAGAGCTTGTGAAATTATTCCAGGAGGAGTGGAAGTTTTACCACATACTCTACCTCACCAGCCTAACCTCCTGCCCCCTCCCCAGAAACCTCAGCAGTTTGGAAGACAGCAGTATTTGCTCTCAAAAGACTAAAACTGACAAACTACACTGATGAAATACAGAGACTCTAACCTAATTTAAAGAAGCTATGCAAAATATAAATTTTTGACAGATTTTCTTAGTGGTTCTTTGTATTAAACCACATATTCCCTCATGGGTCTTGTCATTTGAGTCAGTTATCCCAAATGACGCCATTAAAGCCGTTTGTAATCATACAATGACTTCATCTCCTCATCTCCTTTGTGTCCTTGACTTAGGGAACAACTTCCAGCGAGCATCTAATGATACACATAAATCACTGTAGATATTATTACAGCCCATCATGCAGCCATCAAACCCAGTGAATCATTGTCACCAACAGTTCACAAATGCAACACAACTGTGTTAGCAGTTCGTCATTCTGTCATGCTTTCGTATGGGGCATGAAGATTCAAAGGGTTACTCTGTAAAACAGCTTCAGTTAGAAAGTAGCAGTTTATGCTCTGGCTCAAGCACAATCAGTGATAATTTCATTCCCTCCCCAGCATAGTAACAAATGCTGCTTAACACTGAATTACCTTTAAATAGTCTTCTCATGTTTTCCAAAATCATTAAAAAAATAAAATCTGGGATTAAAAAACCCCAACATTTTTCACAGTATTTGTTTCTGAAATAGCAAAGTTAGCAACCAATAAAACATGAGGTCTCTCATTAACCCTGCCCACCAAGCTGCTGGAAAAAAAACAAAAAACCAAACCAAAACCAACCAAACAAAACCCACCAGAAATATCCAAATACACACATGAAATTTTAGCTATATTAAAAATAATTCTTGTTTTTAAAAGTGATGACTAATCTCCAAAGTGCAGCCTGAGAAGCCATTTTTTAAAGCAAGCAATTCCTATTAATTTAAATACTAGTAACACAATCCTGCATTTCTGGTATTAATAAATTAGCTGTAAGTACCTGCTCATGTTTTAACCTACAAACATCTTTTGTGCAGCCTCAAATGCAGTTTTTGTTTTTGCTCTAAAACCTCACCAAGATCACCACACGGCACTAACTCAAACCACATGCAGAGTTCTATGTTCATGAATTTACTGCTGGAAGATCATGGGTTTGAGGCTAGATCCCAAAAAAGCTGGTTCTTCTCTCCTTAGCCCAGGAACATAAAAATGAAAACTGGGTCTCCCAAAGAAAACTGACAGAAGTATCTTCTCTTTCATCACACCTATCGCCCTTTGTCTGAAGAGTGACCATCAGCCCTCAGTGCCACTGACACTGCAGCAGAAGAGCCAGGGAGATGAAGTTCAGCTGTTGCTTTAACTCAGAAGATGTGCAGGCCACACCACAGCCCCAAAACTGCTCCTCAACCAGACCTGCAGTGCTTCAGATTTAAACTAATCTTCTTTGAATGACTTTGAGCAGTTATACAATTTTTTGTTCTATCTGTTCTATTTCACAAGAGCACTCACAGATGGGTGTGCTAAAGGTAGAAGAGAAGGTGGGCTTTTTAGTGAGCTTGCTCCTGTCTTGCAGTTTTACTTGGCCTTCCTGATCATTTCACTCATCTTAAATTCCAGTGTCATTCGAACCCCACATGGCATGCCTGGACAAATGCAAGGACTTGGATGTTGTTCTACTGGCTGGGCTTCCTGCCAACTCTGCTCCACGTACTTCCCTGGCCCACTAGGGCAGCTTGAGGCAACAACTCCCGTATTTACGTTATTGCTGGGAACAGCCAAACTGCTGCTTACTATTGACCCAGGCCCATCTACTCTCATTTATTTCACTCATTCACACCAACACTACTGATCTGGCACTTCAGGTGGGACACGACAAACTGCTTGCAGTTGTGCAACACAAACTAAAGGAAAGGGATTATCATGTTTTGAGCAGAGGGTTACTTTTGACTTTGAAGAAAGACATTTCTAATTTTCAGGAATATGTAAGACAAAAGCAGTAGCCCAAATGCTTTTGTACCCTGCCCATCTCCCACATCCCAGCTCTCAGGATTTGTTTTCATTTGCACTGTGCTCACTATGCAGATGGGAGGGAAGAGGACAGGGAGTGAGGTGTGACTATGAATTCACATATAAAACACACGACATTTTGTCAAATTGGGGATCTTTCTCAAACCTCTGCACTACACAGTGACTCATTACAAAGTGATTCTCAATGCACTGTGTAGTGATCAAAGACTCACACTGCCAAAACAGAAAAGCTATGAAATTTTTTTAGCTGCAACTACAACTGCTTTGCAACACCAAACAGAAGAGTTTGGTATTTTCCCTGAATGGTCTCACCCTGGTCAAGCTTCATCCAAACAGGCAAGACTTCATTTAGCCAGAATACCATGAAAAAATACAACCTATTCAAACATGGCAGCTTCTGAGGATAACTATCCTAATCTCCTCCTCTTAACTGCCAGGCAATTCTTGATTCCTTGGATACCCCTTTAATACATATTTTCCTTTGGTTCTTCCTCAGTGTTTCTCTAAGTTATCTTGAAGTCACAAGGTTCCTGTCACAGACCCTCTATTTTTGGTCAGATGCAGCTGTTTGGTTTTCCCTCCTCCCCCTATCAGCAGATTATATAACCACAGCCTATGACTGATTTGCATTGTGTTCCTGCATGTCAATCTTCTACATGCAGATACCAGCAACCATTAGCTTGTAAAACAAAATGATAGTAACTAATTTTCCCTCAAGTGGTGGTTTCTATCACAATACATTTAGTAGACAGTATCTAAATAAACAAATATTTCTATTAAAAGGTGTCACTTACGCTTAAGGAAGAAATAAAGAGATTCAAGCAATTTATCCATTAATTCCTTCCTAAAGTTGCACCAGCTGATCCCACTCTTAACCCACCCCAACACTCTTTTGTACAGCAAATGTGAACAGAGCAGTAGAGACAGCTGTAATTTACACAGATGGATCAAATTATACATATTAACCACAGTTACCATCTCATGCAAAGACTTTCTCTCCCACCCACTTATACAGGTGACCAAATCCAAGCAGAACTAAAATATTTCTTAAAAAGTTCACTTCAACTGAACTCTACAGGTGTGCAAGACAGCCAAGTAAAAAGACTTCAAGAGATGTGTCACAAGTTCCTCTTACTCAGCTAAGGAAAGCAAACTTTGCAGCAGTTCTGGATCAGAAGCATGTGAACACAAAACTTATTTTCACCAAGAGCAATCCTCAGTCAGCTCACACCTCAAGTTCACATCTATTGCCAGCATCCCGCCCTTAATTTGCCACCTAGTCTAATTACAAGACTACTCTCTTTTCTACCACAACTTGGCTTACTTAGTATTGTTTACCTTAATCACCATCTTGGGGAAAAGAATAAAAAGTTCAAGCAGGCTGCAAACTTCTGTAACCAGCTTTGGCTGTTTTCTTCTCTTTACCAACAACCTCTGACAGCAACACCAGTCATGAATACACATTTAAGAAGTAAAGAGCAATCATATTAATGATCAAGGCAAAGCTATAATGACTAGCATTGGGGTGGTGTTTCACTACAAATCCGTGGGTTTAAGACTTTTACTACATATCTAAATTAAACAACACATATTTAGTACCAGTTTTTGCTACAGAGAACTCTGGCTGGCTGGGGCAAACTCAGCGCCCATCAACGCTTGAGAGCACTAAACACGGGCAGGAGGGAACGGCGGGACAGCCCAAGCAGCTCTCAGAGGAAGGGCTGACACAAAAACCTTCAGAAGAAAAGATCGGGTATTACTCTGACAGTCACTACAGCAAAACGTGTATTTCAATCATGACATAAAATAACAAAGCAACAGCCTCATAGGTCTAAGCTAGAGGAAAAAAATCTCAAAGAAGAACAAGCATAGAAGTTTTCAAATCAAAGGAAGATCCAAATATATTGTCCATACCCAGAGTGAGACTCCAGATTGCAAAGATGTTTTGAAATGTCACTAAATTCATCACAGAAGTGGGATATTTTTCATATTTTTCAGAAGAAAAGTAAAATAGATTGTGGGATTCATTTGTAACAATATTACTAAAGATTATTACTTAACCAAATGTTAAGTCACAGGAAATATGGAGAACCTCTTTTCAGTCTGTGTCATGGTTTTCAAGAAAATAAAACAAATACTGTGAACATGAAGTCCAAGGACAGTACTCTTATCAGTTCTTTTAAAGGACTTATATTGTAGGAAAGCAAATAAACAAAATCGACCAACGGTGATTACTTACATTGAAATATTAATTTCTCCTCCTCTACTTCATAACCAAGAACAAAAGGTGGAAGTTTGTGTGAAATTCACGTATTAATCTGTTTCACTGAGAAACAAAACATTAGCCCCTCTTTTGCTCTTACAACACTTCAGAAATAACAGGAACATTTGAGACAGGATTCTAAACAGCAGTATCAATAACTCATCTGTCAGAATTTCCTACATAATTAAATAAGTCATTTTCTGAATATTGAACAGTTTGCAGCTTATTTTCAGTTAGACCTGATTTCATGTACCAACAAGAAATGATTTTGTATTATTTAGAACCTTATAAGATCCAGAATTCCCAGCTTAGCACTACATACCCTAAGTGCTGCTCTTACCTTGTAAAAACTCATTCTTTACAAGAGAAGGTGAACCCTTAAAATAAAACTTCACCTAAAGAAACTATCACAGCAAGCCATATTGGCTTCCCTTTTGCAGAGTTTGGCATTTAAACAGTATAACACATCCTCAGTAGTGCGAAAACCTCAATGCAGCTCAGTTGCTTAACAAATTCAAGGCAAACTTCCCAAAATAATACTGAATAGTATTGCAAAATTGTTGGGGTGGTGAGAGGGGGCAGTGGTGTTGAGGGGAATGGGGGCATCATTAGAAAAGCATTCAAGCTAAATTCAATTATTCAAGTGTCACAAACTACATCTCAAAAATCTCTTCATCAAGAGGAGCAAACCAAGTGGCACCTCAAACCCTGTAACAGAGAGGGCTGCAGGACAGTCTGGGTTGGCAGCTCGTACAGCACCTGAACGATCCTGTAACTCCCACGTGCCACGGGCATTTCAAACCAACCGATCCAAGGCGCACCATGCGAGCAGACGCTGCTGCAGCTGCACCAACAGCTCTGCACCAGAGATTGGGTTCACCTCAGGGGGCTCCACAGCAGGACCTTGGGGCACTGGAGGCTTCAATGTTTTGGTCAGAAAAAGGTGAAGCTCATTAGCACCTAAAACTGTACCACCTGTTTTGAGTGCCAAAGCACTACAAAACTGAAGGGACAATTTCTTTATTCCCTGGGACAAGGACGCTAAACCATCAGAGAAACAGAGAGCAAGATTTTTCAGGAGGTGCTCACTGCCTGACATCCACTTAAAAGCAGCTGAAGAGCTTTTGAGAATCTCTTATTTTGCAATCACCTGAGCAGATCTTCACCTCTGCTCCCAAGCCATATGAAATGGGCTACCCCTTTGATTTCAAGCCAAGTATGCTGCAAAAATTGCAGTATTGGTGACTTCAAGCATCTTCAAGCCACCTTTCAGACATTCTCCTCTGCAGCAGGAACTACAACTTTCAGATCAAGCAAACTGGAGAACAGAAGGCTCAATTCCTGACACAGCACAAAACTATATATGCCAGCCCTACTATTGCAACCCTCTGAAATTATTGAGTGTAATAACTCAACCCCAGTTGATTTGATTTCTCTTACTTTTAATGCCATAAAGAGGATAATCTACTGCCTGGGACTGGCACTTTCTTAGTAGTTCAGAAATCAAAAGTATTTAAAGGAAATGAAAGAAGAGCTCACCAGTTCTTGCTTTTGACTAAAAATACAGTTAAATATAAAACATGTAACTATAAGTACTTAAACATGTCCATTTATAAAGGACTAAAATCCTCACAACACTATAGTAGTCTCAGCATAAAAGAAAGCATTAACATAGATTTCCACATTACGTAGGAAAGAACTTGGTACCAGACACCTCTTTCAGCAAAATGCCAGTCTCAAACTTCTAGAGATACAGCACGAAGCATTAGAAGGTGTTTTCAGGTGTTCTCCATGATCATGGAAGACTTAGTAATTTCAATATTATTTATTTCAAATCAAGCAACTTTCCCTGTAATGTACATGTTTTATTATCAGCATACATTTGAAAAAGTAAACTACATGTGCAGAATTAACAGATGAGCTCTGGCAATACTTTTAATAGGATACATGAAGGCAAAGAGCTACTCTAAGCCTTTCCCCCAAAGGCCATATCTGTGCACAGCAAGCGAGATCATCTCCAGGATTCTACAAAACAGTAAAATTACTTGAGTTTCAGATTTAGAGGCAGAATTTCTTACTGAAAGCTACAGCAAACAAATTAATTCATGGTCCAAACATAGCATTCAAATTTGATGTAAGAGTAGTTGTAACTTATTAAGAATGGAAAACTCTCTGTATTCAAAGTAACATTTGAACTGCTTGTTAAGAAATGCTACCAAAATACAAATACCATTAGACTGAATTGATATAAACTAGTATTTCCAGTTTTCTGAGCAACATTTTCTCTCATTCTCATCTATCATTGACAAAGGAACCACCATTTTTGACAAAGAAATAGAAATGGGGATGTCATCATTATTTTTGTTGTAATTCGTTAACATGTTGTTACCATTGTTTTCACATGGTCCTGTAATGCATTTATCTGGCTAGCAGAATTCAGGCCCCCTTCCCAAAAAGCCATCTGCTATTCCACCAGAATGGAAAATAGGCAAAGCTTCCCTTACCCGAACGAACCTGCCAACTAAATCTGAGCATCCAGAAAGTCGGGGATTTTGCAAGAAGTTAATGCTGAGTGTTCACACACAGACTGTATCACACAATTTTTTTTTTCTAATCAACTTAGACGGACAACCGAGTCAGAGAACTAAACAACATGGCTGCATCATTTAGCCCAGATACAGTCATGTTTCAGAGCTATCTGATCATCTAACACTTAGACATAAGTCCGCCCTTTACCAATTAATACTTATTTCAAGTAGGTTAGAACATAAAACACGCAGCCACCAACTCTGGTACAGCCACACACTGCACAGCTGGCCCTTATTGATTCTTCTCACTATAATTCACAGTGACTACTTTACTTTCTGCCGTTTAAAGAAATACGAGGGGATTTTAAACAGGATTTTCAGGCTCAAGTACTACAAAAAAGACTAAAATGGAAGCACTCCGAGGCGTGCGCGTGTATCTGTACACAGCGACCTAAAGGAGCCACCGCATCCCGACACGCGGGGCTTTGCCCATCCACACGTACACAAAGTCTGCAGGAACACACTGGAGTAACTGTGATGTTCTACAGACTTCGGCTGAAACTTTCCGTCGTAGGAGCCCGAAAACGTCTCTGGTGCAGCCCCATTAACACTTTGCTGCTCCGGGGACCCCCCGCGCTCGGGGCGTGCGGGGCCTTTCCCCTTTTTCTCCCGGGGCGGCTCCTCCGCACGACGCGAGTTCTTGGGTTCCTTTTCCCAAAGAAACTTGTGACGGCGGCGAGAGGCCCGGCCGATCGCCCCCCGAGGGGCCGCGGCCTGAAGGAGGCAGGGATGGAGGGAGGGAGGGAGGCAGGGCCGGCGGCCGGAGGGCCCGGGGCTCCCGCCCCGCGCAGCCCCCGCTGCCCTCCCCGC